>KV724551.1:0-28750 GCA_000500205.2 Phytophthora lateralis | reverse complement strand
CTTCAATCGCATTCATTTTGTCGGGCTTTTGCGTGCACATAGGAGCCATGTTGTAGCTCACCGTCAGCAAATGATACTTTTCCAGAATATTCGAGCCAATTGGGTTTAACTGTGAGTGCTAACTGTCATAACCTATAGATTGAGATAAGTGATTACAAATATTGTCAACGACACACCTGTCACAACCTCTATACATTGTATACCTTCCAGATTAGGCATCCAGAGTTTGAGAATCTGTCAAGACCGAGTTTTACCGCCGCCAGATCTTCCCGTCACTCAGTAAACAGCCAGCAGCCAAGTAAGTCGCCGGGCCGCGTAGTACCATCCCCAGCACCCTGACCTCCTGTGCTACTGCCCTTTCCGGTTTAGAGACCTGAACCATGGCCGACGCTACCAAGAAGGAGCCTGTGGACCTGTCGGGAGACGGCGGCGTACTCAAGGAGACGTACGTGGAGGGCTCGGGCGAGCTCCCACCTGCCGGCGACGAGATCCGCGGTACGTGCAGCTCGCAGACCAATTGTCTGGAATGCAGCGACTCTCTAACATGGCTCCTGTGCACCTTTTGTCAGCCCACTACACGGGTACGCTGCTGGACGGCTCCAAGTTCGATAGCTCGCGCGACCGAAACTCGGAGTTCAAGTTCGTGCTGGGCAAGGGCAACGTGATCAAGGCGTGGGACCTGGCCTTCGCCTCGATGAAAGTTGGCGAGGTATGTGCAATTGCAGCGATGCTGTGTGGTTGGTTTGCTGACGGTTTGACGCGTTGTGACTGCAGAAAGCCGTGCTGACGTGCATGCCCGAGTACGCGTACGGGGCCAGCGGCAGCCCGCCTAAGATCCCGGCCAATGCCACGCTCAAGTTCGACGTGGAGCTGCTGGGCTTCAGCCCCAAGGCCAAGGAGATGTGGGAGATGGACGCCGAGGAGAAGATCGCCGAGGCGACCAAGCTGAAGGCGAAGGGCACGGAACAGTTCAAGGCCAAGCAATTTGACGCCGCTGCGGCCACCTACAACCAGGCTGCCTCCTACATGGAGGACATGTACGATGTCGCTGACGAGGACAAGAAGATCATGAAGCAGCTGCAGACCACGTGCTTCTTGAACGCTGCTATGGCGTACCTCAAGGTGAACGACTACACGGAGGCGGTGTCAGTTGCTACTAAGGCGCTAAACAACGAGCCGACGAATGTCAAGGCGCTGTACCGTCGTGGTGTGGGCCGCATGCACACGAACGACCTGGAACGCGCAAAGGAGGATCTGCTGGCTGCCGGCAAGCAGGACCCGGCCAACCGCGAGGTGCGTCGCGAGCTTGAGGTGCTCAAGAAGAAGATGAAGGATGCGCGCCAGAAGGAGAAGGCTGTGTTTGGCGGTCTGTTTGGCAAGGTGTCCATGTATGACGATAAGTCGACTGTGGAGACCGAGCCGGAGCTGGACCCCAACAACCCGAAGGTGTTCTTCGACATTAAGATCGGCGAGGAGGACGCCGGCAAGGTCGTGATGCAGCTGTACAAGGACGTGAGCCCGAAGACGGCTGAGAACTTCCGTGCGCTGTGCACGGGCGAGAAGGGTAACTGCTCGACGGGCCAGCCGCTGCACTACAAGGGCAGCTCGTTCCACCGCGTGATCAAGAACTTCATGATTCAGGGCGGAGACTTCACGCGCGGCGACGGCACGGGCGGCGAGAGCATCTACGGCGACAAGTTCCCGGACGAGAACTTCCGGCTCAAGCACACGGAGCCCGGTCTGCTGTCCATGGCCAACGCCGGACCGGGAACGAACGGGTCGCAGTTCTTCATCACGACTGTGGCCACGCCGCACCTGGACGGCAAGCACGTGGTGTTCGGCAAGGTCGTGGAGGGCTTCGAGCTGGTGAAGCACCTCGAGGACCTGGAGACGGACAAGGGCGACAAACCCACGCTGCCCGTCGTCATCGCGGACTGTGGCATGTACGAGGAGGCATAGATCACCACCACCACCACCACCAGTGGCGCAGCAGGAGCTGCCGCATCAATGCATTTTTAATGTAGCCATCTCGATTTCGTCACTCTTTTTGAAAATCCCACTTTACTGCCGGAAAGCATCCTGCGATTGGCTAAAACTCGACTCGACTTGACTGGCCACAATTCTGTAGCGGCGACGCCGTTTGGTGCCCACCAGTAGATTTCCAACCACGGGCAGTGCAGTGCGCATTCCAAGGCAGCAGCAAGCGCGGACGTAGCAAGCACCCGCCAATGGACTCGGCCACAGACCAGACCATCCTCCGTCATGAGGTGGCGGAGGTGGCCTTCGGCTTCTACAGCGACACCGAGATCCGCGACCTGAGCGTCAAGCAGCTCACGAGCCGCTTGAGCTTCGACTCTCTCAACAACCCCGTGATGGGCGGCCTGTACGACCCAGCCCTGGGCCCTGTGGACTTCAACATGATCTGCCCCACGTGCCATCAAACGCAGAAGGAATGCCCCGGTCACCTGGGCCACATTGAGCTGCCCGTGCCCGTGTACAGCCCCGTGCTCTTCGGCCAGATGTTCAACCTGCTCAAGCGCAAGTGCTTCACGTGCCACAAGTTCCGTGTCGCCAGTGCGCGCTCCCGCGTGGTGCGCGTCAAGATCCTCCTGCTGGACAACGGATTCGAGAACGAGGCTGCCCAGCTGACCGAGCTGCTCGAGCAGCGCAACGGTGTAGAGGACGAACCCCCGCAGCGCACCCTCCAGCGCCAGCAGGCCATCTTAGACGAGTACGAGCGCCTCGCACTGTCCAAGAGCCTCAGCAGTACCAACGGAAAGACACAGCTACTGCGCCCGCTGCCTCGTCTCGCCGAGGTGGAGCGCGAAAAGCTTGCAACCGAATTCCTCAAGGGTATGAAAAACAAGTGCGAGAACTGTGGTGCCATTTCTCCGGCTCTACGTCAGGACGCTAACGCCAAGATCTTCCTCAAGGGATTGAGCGCACGCGCGCGAAAGGTCAACCGATCCAAGAACCTGACGGTCACGTCGGCTCTGGACACGATTCGTGGCAATGTGTCGGACAATGAGGACGACCCCATGAACGGCGACGACTCCGAGTCGGAACTGGAGGACGATGAAGACAAATACGCGATGACTGAGGACTCGTCATCGCGCAGCAAGTTCCTACCCCCTCTTGAGGTGCAGTCGCAGCTGCAGCTGATGTGGCAGAACGAGGATGGCCTCATGGAGCTGCTTTACGGTGACCGCCACATTGCCAGCGGGCGTATCTCAGGCCGTAAGCCCGACGGCTGGCGCAAGTTCTTCCTGAATGTAGTTCCCGTTGCGCCGTCTCGTTTCCGTCCGCCCGTGTTCATGGGTGACAAGCAGTTCGAGCACGCCCAAAACTCACACCTGTCTAAGATTATGACCCTTGCCGAAAGCATTGTGCAGGGCGACTACTACAAACGCCAAGGTGCCACAACTTCAGACGAGGAGGATGCAGACAAGGAGGCGCAGGTTAACCTCTCGCGTAAGCTTGCGCTTTGGACGGAATTGCAGAACGCTGTCAACCTCCTCGTCGATAGCAGCAAGGCCAAACCGGGTACCGACGTTGCGCAGGGAATCAAACAGGTTATCGAAAAGAAGGAGGGTCTTTTCCGCAAACACATGATGGGTAAACGCGTGAACTACGCTGCCCGTTCGGTTATTTCTCCTGACCCGTACATCAGTACCAGTCAGATTGGTGTACCCCTGCGTTTTGCTAAAACGCTCACATACCCTCAGCCCGTGACGCCGTGGAACGTGGAAGAAATGCGTCAGCTTGTTATCAACGGACCTGATGTGCACCCCGGCGCAAACTTTGTGGAGAGCGAAAATGGCCGCCTTATCGATTTGAGCAAGCGTTCACCGCACCAGCGTGAGGCTATCAGTAAGACTCTACTTACGCGCTCTGCGAGTGCCCAGGGTACCAGTAAGAACCGCGTGAAGCGTGTCTGGCGACACCTGAAAACGGGCGATGTTGTGCTAATGAACCGTCAGCCCACGCTGCACAAGCCCAGTATTATGGCGCACACCACGCGTGTTCTTACGAACCCGAAGATGCAGACCATTCGAATGCACTACGCCAACTGTAACACGTTCAACGCTGATTTCGATGGTGATGAAATGAACATGCACTTCCCGCAGAATGAATTGGCTCGTTCGGAGGCTTACAACATTGCCTCGAATGACAACCAGTACATCGTGCCGACAGATGGATCTCCTCTGCGTGGTCTTATTCAGGATCACGTCGACTCGGGTGTGAAGCTTACGCAACGTGATACGTTCCTGACGAAGGACATGTACATGCAACTCCTGTACAATGCCTGGGCTAGTATGGAGGATGCCGGTGTCGAGAAGGCGCACATTGAGACCGTGGCGCCGGCTATCCTGAAGCCCGAACCGCTCTGGACGGGTAAGCAAGTGATTACCTCGGTGCTTAAGCTGTTGACGAAGGGCCTCCCGCCTCTGAACTTGGACAGCAAAGCCAAGATTAAGGGAGATCTCTACGGCTCAGCGAACAATGAGCACGTTGTGATCTTCCGTGATGGCGAACTGCTGCAGGGTGTTCTGGACAAGAGTCAGTTTGGTGCGAGCATGCACGGCATGGTTCACGCATGCTACGAGGTGTACGGTGCGCGTATTGCCGCCGACCTATTGTCTGCGCTTGGTCGTCTGTTCACTTGCTACCTGCAGTTTGCTGGTCACACTTGCGCTATGGAGGATCTGACACTCAACAAGGCAGCCGAGAAACGGCGTCGCAAGCTTGTGGAGGATTCTGAGGTTATGGGTGAGGAGGCCTACGCTGAGTTTGCTGGCCTGACTGACCTGCTCGAGAAGAAGCGCGAGTCTGAGAAGGATGGCAAGAAACGCCGTATGAACGAGAAGGAGCGTACTCAGATCCGAGATCGCATGCGCACGCTGCTTTCTGGAACCGACGCTGCCGACAACGCCAAGGCTCTTGATGCCCACATGATGGGCTGCGTTCACGGATCCAACAGTGACATTATTAAGACGTGTTTGCCCTCAGGTCAGTCTAAGGCATTCCCAAAGAACAACTTCTCGCTCATGGTGCTGACTGGTGCTAAGGGTTCGATGGTGAACCACTCCCAGATTTCATGTGGGCTTGGTCAGCAGGCTCTTGAGGGCCGTCGAGTCCCAATACTGTGCAGCGGTCGTTCTCTGCCATCGTTTGAGCCTTTTGACCCTGCTCCGCGCGCTGGTGGTTACGTTACGGATCGATTCCTTACCGGTCTTCGCCCTCAGGAGTACTACCACCATTGTATGGCTGGCCGTGAAGGTCTTGTCGATACTGCTGTGAAGACCAGTCGTAGTGGTTACTTGCAGCGTTGTTTGATCAAGCACCTCGAAGATCTGCAGGTTGGATACGACCACACTGTGCGCAACAGTGATGGTAACGTGGTCCAGTTCCTGTACGGTGAGGATGGTGTCGACCCGGTGCAAAGCGCTATGCTGTCCGGAAAGGATGCTCAATTCGACTTCCAGGCAATGAACCACCGCAGTATTTCGCACAAGCACGGCATTAATGCCAAGTTCTTCGAGAAGACGAAGCTGGACATCATGATGCCGTTAAAGCTGCACGAGGAGGTTCGTGAGGCTAAGGATAACGACTTCGCTAGCACCTCGTCGGTGCTGAAGCCTGGTGTGAAGGTTATGTGCCGTCGTTTGAAGCAGGGTGAGACGAAGTGGAAACGTGGTAGTATAGAGCTGGGTTTCCACGCTGCTGAGATCGTGGCTATCGTAGAGGAGAACGAGGACGGCCGTGAGAGCAAGTACGACATCAAGTACCTGGACACGGGTCTGAAGGCGTTCGGAGTTCCCCGCACTACCAAGTTCAAGGCCAGCAAACCGACAAACACAACTCGTGCTATGTCTGGCCGCGTTGACATCATCAAGGTTTCTCTTGAGGACCCTGTGATGCAGAGTTTGCCGCTGAACGACCACGTTGGATTGATTTCAGAGAGAATCCAGGATAAACTTCGCAGCTACAACAAGCGCAACCCGTCGCACTGCCTGGAGCTGAAGAAGAAAAAGAAGGGCAAGAAATCTAAAAAGAGCAAGCACGCCGATGGCGGCGAGGTTGACCGCGACGTTATGCAGTCAAAGCACCTGGTGACCCCTGATGCTTTCCAGCTTTTGGTGTGGGTGAACTACTTGCGTAGCATGTGTTCTCCTGGTGAGTGCGTTGGTATCCTGGCAGCTCAGGGTATTGGTGAGCCGTCCACGCAGATGACGCTGAACACGTTCCATCTTGCTGGTCACGGTGCTGCTAATGTGACTCTTGGTATCCCGCGTTTGCGTGAAATTATCATGACGGCTAGTCAGAAGATGTCTACTCCTATGATGACTATTCCTCTTCGCGACGATGTTGAATCGTCTAGGGCCCAAGAGGTGGAACAACGTTTGAACCAGGTTGCTCTTTCTGAGCTCATTAACAGTACCAACGGTGTTCGCGTGAAGGACGAGTTCCACAGCAGCGAAAATGGCATTCTGTGGGTACGCGATTACCAGATCCGTTTGACCTTCTTCCAGCTGAAGGAGATTAAGCGCGTTTTCGGGTTGAGTGCGGACCAGGTGTTTAACTCTGTAGGACGGGGCTTTGTGAGCAAGCTTCTCACGCTTATCTCTCGTGAGATGAAGAAGAGTGGTGTGACTGTTTCAGCTAAGGCGGAATCTAACAACTTTAGTGCTCCTGCGGCATCTGACCGGAAGAAGAAGAGCGATGACGATGATGACGACGACGATGAGCAGGGCACTCTCCGCTTCGGCAGCCGTAGTGAAGTCCAGGGCTATGGTGAAATGGACGAAGAGGACGAGAAAATTCGCAAGGATCAGATGGCCAACGATAATTCGGACAGCGACTCGGATGACGAGGCTTCAGGTAGCAACGACGTGAACAGCTCGGACGACGAACCTACGCAGAACGACAAGCAGAAGAAGACTTTCGCTGCCGATGGCATGGAGTCCCTTGAGGTCCCAAACAGCGTGCGCAAGAACCCTTACTTTGTGTTCTGCGGACGCAATGAAAAGCAGAATTTCGTGGAGCTGCATCTGCGTTTCCCCACGCACTCAAAGACGCTGCTGATGGTGCCGCTCGTCGAGAAGGTCGCCAAGCAGGTGCTGGTGCAGTACTGCCCAGGTATTTCGCGATGCTACCTGATCAACCAGCGTATTGGCGAGGCGCAGGAGGAGAAGCCGTGCGTGCAGACAGAGGGTCTCAATTTCCAGGAGATCTGGGGCTTCGACGACATCCTGGATGTCAACAGCCTTGCTACCAACGACGTCTACAAGGTGCTACAGACTTACGGTGTTGAGGCCGCTCGCGCAAGTATTTCGAAACAGATTATGGACGTGTTCGGCGTTTACGGTATCAGTGTCGACCCGCGTCACTTGAGCTTGCTTGCCGACTACATGACTGCGCAGGGCGGATACATGCCGCTCAACCGTATGGGCATGAACTACAAGGGCTCATCTCTGCAGCAAATTACGTTTGAGACGTCTATGAAATTCCTGTCGCAGGCCGCTTTGGGTGGTCTGGTGGACACGTTGGAGAGTCCGTCTGCTCGCCTGGTGCTTGGTCAGCCGCCGCGCGTGGGTACGGGCAGCTTTTCGCTTTTGCAGCCCATTGCATTATGAGCAGAAGTTACCCACTACACAGCGCAGTAGCAAATAGAAGTGCAGCAGGTACAACACGAGCCATGTCCATATTTTCATGACTGCAACCTACAATATACACGTTCATAAAGCTAAGCTAGAAGGTGTTGCGTTGTGTATTATTTCACATCGCCTTGGATTCCAGTGAAGCTGGGGCAGGTGGAGGACCCTGAACGCTAAGCCTGCGCTGAAGCGTTTTAGTCTTGCTGGTTTGCGGCGGGTTCAAGCTCCATCGGCGAGACATCGGTGGTTTTGGTGGAGAAGGTGGATTCATCACGGTCTCCCGTACGGAAGTCGGTCGATCTCCGAAATAATTCCTAACATGAAGCAGAATGATGGTGAACACAATAAGGATGAAAAGATCAAAAGCAAGTACGCACTCGTAGCGTTCTTTCTTCCAGTACTTCTCGAAATGGATCAGGAAGTGCTTAGTGACCTGGAAAAAAAGTGTTTAGTTTCATAAACTATGAACAACCAAGAGCTGCTACGCACATCGACACGATCCGATTTGAGGACGTCTGTGATTTTGAGAGCGCGGGGCGAAGTAGATGCCAAAGCCAGCCACATCACTTGAAGTAACCCCCTGGAATCGTAAAAGACAAAGGTGAACAATGCGTACTAGAAGAAATATTTGCCACGCACGCGTACTTCAAATTTCGATCCGCAGGAAGGGATATATCAAGACACGTCTTCTTCGATAATCGCACGAGCATCTCACAGAAAGCGTCGTACGTCAGAACCCGTTCGTATTCTGTGGTAGGAGTTTTGGGGAGACTGTCGATGTAGATGCTTGCAAACTCAGTCGTCGTTAGCACACCGTGTGCGATGATACCGTACTTGCGCCCAAAAGCGACAGCCTCCGCGTAGCTCATGTGAGGAGGGCAGAACTGCGCCATTTTCAAGTCTATCTTTTCGAGTTTGCTATGGCTTTGCGCTGCGTAATACATGAAGATCTAACGCACCCATGGCATAGTCAACATATGCACTGTAATTGTGGTGCAGGATCTAAACGTACTTTCGTAAGCGGATCTTCGAAGGCAGTAAGAACCTTTCTGCAATCCTTCACTTCTTGTACGACAACCACACGGATTCTAAGCATCGCTCACGTTAGCACCAATCCAGTGAGGTATTTTGCAGCCAAGATACCTCGACTTCTGTTGCTTTTCCAGACAGGTGCGCACAAGTGAGTCGTATGCTCGGCTTGGATCTCGGTCTCCTGACTTTTAAACAGCAGCAACAAAAAAAGCATCCTCACAGTCAAGAGTCGAACAAATTAGACAATGCTCCGTGGCCTCGCACCATTTTCGCGAAATGCAGAAGCAGAGCCAGGAACGCAGTGAAATCTAACTTCTTGCTGCTATCGCGATCCGTTGGATGGGCTTTTAGAAACGCCTCACACACGATGGCGACCTCCTTCTCGATCATTTTCGCCTCTTCGGTGTTGTTCCCGTCAATGATGCCGCAGTCCTGCAGAAGCTTGACCACGTTCACGATGCGGATGCGAGTGGGGTCTTCGCTCGAGATCTGCAATGCGTAGGCCGTGAAGATCTCCCACAGACGCTCCTGTTGCGAGCGCTTACGAGCGGCCACGAGACTCGCGTCGAACGGTGAATCGTACTTCTGCTTCCTCAGCTCCGTTGCCTCCACTAAGCTCTGGCTGTTGGCCATACCGGCGCTGGAGCTGCGTCGCCGGCCAGTTTCGCTGCGCGACGTCGTCGTGCCGCTTGTGTCCGCCATGCTGGGCGTCCGTCGTCGCAAACTGGGCGCCAGCAGCAGTAGCAAGTTGCTAGTACCGATACCACCTAACTTTAGCCAGCACAACTTCAACAACTTCATTAAGTACGTTCGCCTGAAATTGGGTGGTGGACACTAAGTGATACCTAGCATACGAACGCCAATGGAGTCGCGGGACCAGCTCCTCGTGGAGCCGCCGACACTCGAGAAGTTCGAGGACAATGAACAGCTCACGGGTGAGCGTCGCAAGCGCGAGGACGAAGAGGAGGACGAAGAGGACAAGGAGGCGCAGAAGCGGCGCGGACTGAACAAGCAGGGACGACGCCACAACTGGCAGCCCAAGTACGAGATGGAGTTCGGCCTGTTGGTTATCGAGCGCGACGCCGTGTCCGGGGACGTGCTGCTGGCCATGTGCGGCTTCTGCAAGGCCTTCGGTCGGGAGGATAAGTACGAGCAGCTGGTGCAGGCGGACCAGGAGGCCGGCAATGACTCGAAGAAGCGGCGGCGGCGCTCGCTGACCACCACCAAGTTTTTCCGGGCCTTTCGGGTGGACAACATCCGCAGCCACCTGCAGGGCGCTCACCCGCGTCGGTGGTCTGAGTACGAGGTGCTTCCCAAGCAGGAGACCCTCCGCGCACGCTATCTGCAGCTACACGGCGAGCTGCAGACGTACGACCACTTGCCGATGGACGACGTGGTGCTGAATGCAGAGTCGGATATTGCGTACGCTCAGGCGCAGGCACTTGCACAGGCGGCGGCGATCAGTGAAGCACAACATGCTGCTGCTCAAGCTGCAGCTGCACAGGCAGCACACAGCGCGCATACCGCGAGTCAAAGCGCGACGCAGATGACGGCGTCGATGGTACGTTTTTTCTGCGTGTGAGTAGGTAGGTTGAATAACTGGGCTGATTGTGATTCTGTGCTGGCGAATGTTGACACTCTTTGGTTCACGTCAGACCTACAACGGTAAGTCAGATGGTGCCCAGTTTGCTTTCGCTGTATACCGCTTACTAATTTATTTGATGGCGCAGCTTCAGGTGCGGCTTCAGGGACAACAGCTAACTCACGGGGCACGTTTGACTACGAGAAACATTTGACGGAGCAGATTGCGCTGGACCGCGAGCGCCTGGAGTTCGAGAAAGTGCGCTTCAAGAAGGAGGTCGAACTGCGAGAGCGCGAGCTTGCGCTTCGAGAGAAGCACATGGAGCAGAAGATCGCTTTGCAGGAGAAGGCATGCGAGGCCAATCGCGACAATGCACAACTCGAGAGCGCCAAGTTCTACCGTTTAGCCGAGGTCCTACGCGACGCGATCACAGGAGCTCAAAGTTCATCGGAAGCAGCGTCGGTGGTGTAATTTGCGTGATCTAGCTATCGACCTCGTGAAACTCGGTTTATTTCGCAGAATATTTTCACGATGTTCTTGCCATGAAGTATGATCAGTCTCCGCCTGCGCACCTAGCGTCTCTATAATAATGTTCGTGGCATCAATCTAGGCACGCAGCCAAGTAACCAAACGCTTCTCAGGCAAATAGAAAAAAAAATACTTCGAAGTACTTCTTCGTAGTACTATCGTTGAAACTAAAAAGTTTGTCGACCATTACACCGTACTGGTAGCGGCGGTGAGTTCTGCATTGTCCACGACAACCGAATCCAAAGACTTCTTGGGCTGTGGACTGCGCCAGCTCTTTTGCTTCATCGAGGGTTTCTCCTTCACATTGACGCCAGTCGGCTGCGTTGCATCACCAGGTTTCGGCTGGGAAGTCACGCCTTCGAATGTGCTGTCTTTCAGGTTGGGGTGCTTCTCCTGCTCAACTATGTCAGGCACGCTCACTTCTTCGACCCGCGGCTCATCAGGGCTCTCTTTCCTAGTTCGCTGCTCGTCCTTACTCTCTCTCAGCTTCTTGGCATTCTTCGCTTCCGCTTCAAATGCTTCATCTTTATTGCTGCTTGGTAAAACCGGCTTTTCTGGTTCTTCTTCCTCGTCGACAACGATAACTGTACTCGCTTTGACCTCCTCGACGAACCCATTCGATTTCGCATCATAGTATTCTTGTAGCACGAGGTCAAATTCCACGAGGTCGAATTCCAGGTCACTTTCGTCCATAGTAAGCACTGCTTCTTGGACCTTCTCAGCACTGGCCTCGTTCTCAGTACCATCCACCTCAATCTCCACATCGGCATCGCTTGACTCCTGCAGCCCTCCCGTTTGTGTTGCTGGTTGCCACAAGCTCTCTTCTGACGATACAACATTTTCTCGTTGTGTAGCAATTTCCAGCTCGGCGTTAGCGTGAAGCACCTTCAACTCCGCGTCAGACGTTACGTCTAGCTCTTCGCCGATAACATTTTTCTCTACATGTAGAATTATTGACTGCGTCGATTCCGGTTCAACTTCACTCTCATTGTCTTGGGTGGCTCCTTCTCCCGATAAATCTACTGCCTCGTTCTTGAGCTCGTTCTGTTCATCGGTTTCCAGGGTATATTCACGAGTAGAAATCGTGGCAGAAACATCAATATCAACTAATTCATTCGATTCGGAAGATGTCACCATCCTTGGCTTGCTGCGCATCGGCTCGATGACTTCTTGGTTGATTCGAGATGGCAATGAAGTTTCTTCGGGCCTCCGAGGAGGGACCTCCAAATAGCCCAGCACTTCGTCGTTTAGGGAGCGATCGGCATGAGTGGGTCGAGCATTCACTGAAGCCTGGGATACAGATCTGGACCATCCGGGAATGCTCTGTTTGTCCTTCACACGAATGCGAACATTTTCAAAGCACTGGTATTCCTGCGCCTTGAGTGGGTTCGGTGGATCACGGTAGCACGGGATGAAGTGATCCAGTGATTTGAAGGTCACAGGTACGATCCCTGCTTCGAAGGTTGATTGAAACTGCTTCTCACAGGTGTCCACATCCGATGTAGTTGCACAGCCCCAATATGCTACCCAAGCAACACTTCCACCAGGCTTCAAGTTCTTCCCGTCCAATGCAACCTGCAGTTCTTCGTCAACCATGGCAAATGTTGGGTCCACCTTGTAAATCTCAGGGGCAGGAAAAGTGGCGTCGTACAGTTTGGCCGGCACATCCAACACAAACATCACTGCCATGAGCACCATGAGGTATCTCGCCCATCGGCGATGGCAATGCAACACCAGCCACGTATTCAGAAGCAACAGTACCCCATCGATGCCTACAGGCATGCACAACTCCTGGGCAAGCGTCCTTTCCCACTGCAGCAACGCCGCATGGCACATATTTGCCGCACGCTGCATCTCGTCCATCTGCACGTTCAGCTTGACCAGCGTGTTGCCCACATTTAAAACGTCCGGCAGCTCTCGGCATATTGTCCAGTAGACCAGCACGAGTCCAAACGCCACGAACGCCACATTGGCCAGGGCGCAACCGAGAAGTTCTTTCAAGGAGCGACATCCCAACGGCCAGAACCTGTCCACCATCACAAAAGTCAGCAATTACTGAACCTGTCTGCGCAAGCTGCAGGGCCAACTCACCCATAGCCTTTGTGCCTCAAGAACGGGGCACAGAGCACCAGCAACGGCGCGATTGACACGACCAGCAGCGACCAGAGCGTCGAGCGGAGGAAGCCAGGCATGTCAGCCACCGAGACGTACACAAAGTCCCCAGACTCGCTCTCACTGTCGCTGTCCGGGTGGTCCTGCACGTATTGGTCCAAGAACTCCCCCCAATTGGGGCGGCGCTTGAGGTTCTCCAGGCGCTCCTCGATGTACTCGGGCGAGCCCACGTCGAGCGGCGGCAGGATGTGACCGTCCTCGGACATGGACGGCACGCTGTCGACGCTATCGCCGTCGTAGCTGCTCTCGGCCTCCGGTTCGTCCGGCGCCCGCAGCCGCATGCGCATCGTCTTGTCTCGGCTCTTCGAATTTGGCTCTTGACCCGAAAATACGTATATCGTATACCTACTAACCAGCATACAACTGAAGGTGCGTCCTTAGATAGATAAAACAAATATAGCAGACGTGGAACTTAATGAACCTATTGAACCGCATCCCTGATACTGGACCAAGCGGTTAGTGGATGCCAAAGTGGAGATCACCATGAGCGACTCGCAGACGCCGAGTATGGGGCAGATCGCGGCCTACCGCGCCATGAAGTTCGCGGAGGAGTCTCGCGAGAGCTGCTGGAAGCGCAGCGTCGTTGCGTGCGTGGCTGGTGCAGCTATGGGCGTGGGGTTGGGCACGTTCCTCGGAACGTTTGAGGGGGCACATGGAGAGTTAGTGGGCCGCAACATGCGCGAGCAGGTGCCGAGAGCCGTTAAGTGGGTATTTGATCGCAATCAAGAAGGAAATACTGACTGCAATGCGTTGGTGTCTTGTGTGCAGCTTTTCAACGGCTTCAGCAAGTCCATCAAGGCTGGTTACGTGCGCAGCGTCTACTTCTCCAAGGCACGTGGACATGTGGTGGAAATACTGAGGTTGAATACGACGAGGGGCCTGACTAATTGACACCATTGTTGCGGTGGACAGGAGTTTGCGCTGGTGGGCAGCATCTTCGCCGGCGTCGAGTGTGTGATCGAGCGTGAACGAGCGGCACACGACATCTTGAACCCCCTCTTGGCTGGCGGTGTGTCGGGTGGCGCTCTGGGCGCGTGGGCGGCGCGCAGTTCTGGTGCAAAATGTAGGTTATACTGGAGATGGCAGATTAAATAAGGGTTGCTGACCTGCGGTGGCTTTTCGTGTCGGGGTGAGTGTAGTGCTGGTGCGGAACACTGCCAAAGGTGCGGCGGGGTTCGCCGTCATGGCTGTTGTGTTTGAAAAGGGAATCGAGTTTATGACAAATTAGGCTGCAGGTTGAAGACTGGGCAACAAATAGACGCGCTCGGGAAAATGCCGTATTCTGAAGACGAGCTTTATTTCGCTGGCCTACATGTCCTTGAGGACGAAGGGTGTTTCCAGTGTAAATGTTTCTCCGTCAGGCTCTGCATCTATCAGATTCTCACTTGAACGTGTCGTGGGTGTGCAGCGGAAAGAGACTACTTGGTGCTGCTCACCCATTGCGGTAGGCTCGACAGAACATCCGTTCTCATTCACACCCTTCTTGAGCAGCTTGGACTGAGGAGATTTCTCGGACGAGGACGCAGATACAATCTTGCTGACCCCGAGCCGGTGTGGATTGTACTTAATCGCCACGACAATCATCCCTCTCTGAAAATCATGTACAGCATCCTAAACATCAATTCCGAGCCCTGATCGAGTTGAATACGAAGGATTGCAAACTTACTGCTGAAATGCGGACTGTTGCAGTGCACTTTGTAGGATTAACCTTCAAGGCCTCGTCACGTTCTTCACTTTGCTGAGTCTTCTCCGGTGGTGCAACGGGCTGGGACTTCGTGACAATTTCCAGAAGGCCGGAGTTGTCCTCAATCTTGATGAGGAATGGCGATGCCGAGGTGTTTTGCAGGAATATATTGGTCGGTGGAGCAGGAACAGCACTCTGCAAGAATTCATGAGTTTAGCACAAACTCTTTTGTCAAAGAAATCTAATTCACATACCGATGGTGGTTTCTTGAACGTGAACTCTTCTGGCGTCACAAGAATGGGTCTTGGGGTTTTCCTTGGAGTCGGCACAGGTGCGGATTCGTGCCGTTGTGATTCCTCTTCAAACCCCTCGAAGTCATCGGAAAACGAGTTGAAACGTTGAGCTGCCCGAGGTGAGCGCACCCCGATCTCGACTTCTGGGGCGTTCAAGGCGTACTTCGTTCCGAACCAAGCTGGAAACTCGCCCTTTGCTTTCTTAAAACTCTCTATTTCTGCGGCATCTTTTCCGAAGTTGTCCAACTGCTTGGCAACTTCCGTCCACATGTTCGTGTCGACTGGGAGATTGAGCACCTATAGCATTCGCAAAACAACATTACATTCATCATTTCAATTGCTACCACGCAGCTAGCACGAACCCGCCATTCAACGCGCTCAGATGAATGAATATCGTGGGAAAGTGGGAAGCCCACGTTGACCTTCACAACCTTGTGGTAAACATTTCGAAATTCTTGGCAGTAGTCGAGCACGAGGTCGCTTAGAGAGTCGAACTTTATCTCCTTGTTCATCAGCTTGTCACATCGACTGAGACCTAAGGCTCCCCATTTTTGCTGTTGGTGGCGCACACCCAACACAATGTGGCGGTGCGTGGATGTGCCAGCTATCGTCTTAAAGCTGATGGGAAAGCGTTCCAGAGTCGGCAGTCCCGCCGTCAGGTAGGCGGCCAAGAAAACTGCTTCCAGACACTGGATAGGAAGACCCTCTTTGATAATTTCCTTCGCGGTGTTCGCGATGCTTTTGAAACTGCGATTTTTGTTCACGTCGAAGTACAGGGTCCCAGTGTAGTTGTACCTGATCAAAAGGAAAGATATGGGTCAGACGGGATCTGCTTGCACTCAGGGATCTCAATCTACACACTCAAGAGAGGTGATGGCATTCTGGACAGCATGGAGCCTGCTCTTCATGGTCACCTTGGGTCCAAACGAGGGCATTTTTGGTTCCGGCGGCTGCGTTTGATTAGGCGTCAGCCAATGGTCATGGCAAATCAATGAAACACCGCACGAACCTCTGGAAGAATCGTCATGGCCTTCACCTTCTGCCATGCATCCTGCAGCTCCTCGCTGGAGATAGCCGCCATGCTGCCGGCTAAATCAAATTAACTTCTCCGGTACACTGCGTCCGTCACATAGAGTGTATTTCCTGCTAAAAATGGCGAAAACAATTCCTCACCTATGTTTGGCTGCAAGAAAATCTTAGCTGAATAGCACGAGCCCTTGCTTGATCCGCCACCAAAACATTCTAAAAGCAGTCAAAGTGATTTAGGTACTTCAGAATCGAGTCATACGCAACATTACCTACACAATATGCACACGGCCCCTTAACGAAGCTGCACCATGAAATTTATAGCCCCCTGCTTCTTAAGTCGCGCCAGCACGGGGTTTTCCTCCTCCTCGGGCGCAGGTCCAGATTTGGTCTCTTCATCAAATTTGCGGCTTGCACGGCGTTGGCTTCTGCGGAAACGAGTGTGGCTGTCTTCCCCTTCGCCACCGCTACGCTCGTCGTCGCTTTCGATAAACGAAGAACTTTGGCGAGACCGCGTTCGTGTCAGTCCTCCACGAGACAAAGGTCTCTGCTTCACAGTCCGCTTCTCAAGACTGCCACTACCGTTGACACTTTGTTGCCGATGGCGGCTGTGACGAGAGCGGCCAGAGTGATGCATTTCTTCATCTTCTTCGGTACTTTCATCTTCATCATCTTCATCCATGAATGACGAGTTTTGGCGTCCACGACCCGAAGGCCTCGTCCACGCGTTTCCGTCCCCCGACGATATTCGGTCAATGAGCGAAGTTGTCTTGCTCGAGGCTCGCGGTCTATCCAGAAGGCTATCATCGCTGTCGCCATCCGAGTCGTTTTCTGCTGGGTTTTCTTCTTTGATCGGGTCTGTTTGCAATGTCTCACCGAACATTGTATTGAACGAAGCGCGTCGATTAAGGTGGCGTCGTGGATCAGCCACCCCTGCGCGGTGAACAGAGATTGGTGCAGCACTTGTTTCTGCCTCGATGCGAGAATCACTGTGAATAGCGGGCATCGGTCTTTCAACCATCGAGTTCCGTCCGAGTATCTGCACGGGTTGCACCCGATCCGAACCCCAGTTCAGAGCACTGAGGCTGTCAGATTTCGGGCGCATTCTGCTATGCGCATTCTCCATTTGCTGTTGCTCCTCCTTTTGCGTTTGCATCACGACGCTCTCCGAGAACTGTTTTGAACGCCTGCGATGACGTCTGTGGGTACGTCTCCAGATCGCAGCTCGAGCTTGTATCAAGTCATCTCTCTTAACTTCATCGGGAAGAAGTCTCGCCATTTCTGGAATCAGCTTGCAGCACTCTTGCGCACCTACAGCACCTAGAAGGAAGGCGCAATATTCCATGGCAGATGTCTTTTCTCGGCCAAAGTCTTTCGTTTGGTCCTGGAAATCTTGCACACGCTCTTCGTCATAGGCGACCAGCTCGCGGACCGTTTGGATGATTTTTTTGTGAAGCTTTTTAGCGGCTTTCGGGTCAGTTTCTGGGTTGACCTCCACAAACTCCTCACCCTCGTCTTCCAGTGCTGATGAGCTCTTTCTACGCAGCAACGCAGGCAACCTAGAATCTGTGCTGGAGTATAGGCTGGGTGGTCCTTGAGACTCATAGCACAGCGGTTCAGCAGCGGCTTGTTCTACATCCTGCTGATGCTCATTGGTCAGGGGCGTTTCCAATACCCCGCTAACTTCATCAGACTCGGCAAACTGCGGCTCATACGGCGCTGGTATGGGTTCACTACCGACAGGTGGATTCGAGACTTCATTGTCGGTTGCATCATCTTCGCTTGATGAAGATGGCTGAGCAATCCGGAAAGAAGACGTAGGGCATTAGGCTACGCGCATGGATAGGATTTCATCAGCAACCACAACTCACGGTTATCTCGAAGAAGGAATCGAAGCCGAGGAACTTTTTGACTTTGCCAACCAGGACAGGATCCGTGGAGATTTCGGGCATTTGGAACACCTACAATCACCAAACAAGTACCGCAACTAAGATCAAGAAGGGAATAGTAACGGTAACAGATGCAACAACGAACCAGCTCAACGTAAAGAGCAAGCTGCTGCTCCTTCAGATCCTGCAAGGACCTCTTCCGCATGCCGCCAAAAATCGAATCCCGCTTACGGTCTCTCGGGAACGCAATTTGCATCATGTGTGCACCGAATGACACGCGCAATTCACTATTCAAGCAGACAGCAGAGCAGCAAATCAATACAAAATCTGCTCCAACGCGCCACCTCTATCGTGAACTCACTCATCAAAGGCTTGCAGCTCCGCAAAGGTCTTCCAGACTTTCCACTTGATGCTAGGCTGGTCAAGTGGACGCGTAGGTAGCGACAGCTGACACGATAACTCGAACTCCTACAGACAGAATCACCACATGTTGAGTACCCCATCCAGTCACAGAATCGAACGGCGGAAGACACGCACCACAGTCTCCGTGTGTTCATCACGCAAACTGGACGTGAGCACGGCCGAGAACTTGTGGCCAACGTCTTCGCTGGCGCTGATTGGGAGGCGCTCGTACTCCGTGATGGCCGTGTAGACTGCGAAGAACCAGGCGTCTGTGGTGGCCTTGTCCTTGTCCTGCAGTTTGACCTTCTACATAGCAAGAGAGATTTTCAGAACCTACCTTACTCTACCGCTTTTGCCTCCTCCACGGACCTTACGGAGCCCCGTGCCTGCCTCGTGGATGATGAATCCGTCGGGGACCTGCTCCAGCTTAGCGTCGCGCAGGTCAATGCGTCCCAAGGGGTGCAGCATGTCCTGGTCTGCCAGGGCCGAGTACGCGATCTCCAGAAGCTGCGGCTGCAGCGCCACCGTCACGCGCTGCGGTTTGACCTTGCCCGACTGGTGGCGGCGCGCGGACGAGTCCAGACGTGACAGCCGCAGAAGTCCCTGCATCTGCTTCATGCGACGACGCGCACCCTTCTTCCGCGACTGGGGGGCCGTCGTCATAGCTGATCGGTCTTGAAGAAGCGGATTGTGCTCTGGCGCTGCCGACCTTCCTTCCTTCCTTTCTTCCTGCGACCGTCAACCTCCCACGCCGGCGTGCTCTGTGTATCTGGCCCCGTTCTAATATCGCATACAGATGGACGGCTGTCGGTGTTTATGTTCAGGTGTGTGCCATCCCCTGGTAAATCTGATCGTGTGAACACAATTTACACACAACTAAACCCCTCGGTTGTGATTTTATAGTCCGGAATAATATATTAAAGAAACTATGTTACCACACCATGTTGCATGTGCACCACACATTGTTTACATAAACCGCACGCAAACGTCCAGTCGAGGTCCGACGTCGCGTTCACGTGTTGCCGCTCAATCGCTCACCTGTCGACGTGGCCTGCTCGCTGCATAGGCGCAATATCGGACGAATCCACAGATCTACCAGTGTTGTACCTACCCGTCTGTATATGACAACATGGGTGAGGAGACGGAAGAGCCCAGGACACCTGTGAATCCCTCGGAAGACGGCGAAGGATCGCGCAGTGCAGACGCCGCCGCCGTCAACGACGATCTGCGGTCCCCAGCAGCCGCCGTCTCCGCTCCGCCGTCCACACAAGAGGCAGACGACGAGCGACGCAGCTCCACTATGTCGGAAAATGCCGCGTCGTCCTCCATGGAGCTGCTGGGGCCGCTGGGCGTCGAGCGAGACGGACTGGGCATCAAGGGGTATCTGTGCATGCGTGACGAGGGCGTGACGTACCACCGTATGAAGCGCTTCTACTGTCGTTGCGTGGGCGTCAACTTCTCGCGCTTTGCGTCGCGTGACGTGGCGCCGGCGATGATCGCGGCGCTATTCAGTGCCGAGGTGCAGAAGGTGGAGGCTTGGGACGGCAAGGGGCTGTGGCACACGTACCGCCACTCGTTCAAGCTCTCGTTAACTTCTGGAGTCGTGTTTAATGTGGACGCGGACTCGGAGGAGGACAAGCGGCAGTGGATCGAGTACATCGAGACGGCGCTGAGAGGAACGGAGGCTGGTGTGGAAAAATGGAATGCGCATGCCTCGGTCAGCCCTGGGATCGTGGAGATTACCCCTGGAGGCCTCGCGTTTGCTGAGAAGAAGTGCAGTCCGCCTAAGTTTAAGAACGATGTGACGTGCTGCCACCCAGACTGCCATGTACGATTTGACAGTACGGGAAAGAGACAGCACCACTGCCGGAACTGCGGCGGATCCGTGTGCTCGGACCACAGCTCCCGTTTCGCGATGCTTAGACATTTCCACATGAACCACGCAGTTCGCCTCTGTGTGGGCTGTTATCGAGTTCAGCGCTTTGTGTTGTGGCTTGGAATGTTATTGCAACGGCTTAGCATTGCCCAGGCGGAGGTTGAGGGCGCCAAGAAGCCTGCTCTGTCGAAGGCCGACGAAGAAGAGGTGGAGTCGTTGTTCTCCATATTTGGCGACGATGCGTTTGGTATCTCTGACGTCATTCAAGTGCTGCACTTGCATCGTCATGGTTGCGACGAAGCGTATGCATTTGCTGTGAACAAGCTCCTGGAATTGTCGACATCAAATTTGGCGGATTTCGAGTTTTTTTTGCCGCAAATTTTTCACATGTGGCTCACGGTGGACTGGACAAACAACAGTATCAAAGCGGCGCTACTTTTTCGAGTGATTTGCTACGCGACTCAGCTCCATATCCGCTTAGCAACTGCTATCTACTGGTTAACCCGCGCAGCAATTGACGACAGTTGTGGATGGGGTTTCGGCCAGTCTGAGTTGTATGTGCCCGAGTTCCTGTACCGGAAGATGAGCATGTGCAAGTTGCTAATGATCAACGTAGAGATGCAGATTTCTCATGGAGATTGGTCTTTTGAAACAGACAAAGACTTACCAGCTTCGACAGAGCAAACGGCCATAATCAAGTGTCTGTTCGATCGCCTGCTAATCCTCGTTCACACAGATACGAAGGCTACTATCCCGCTTGGTGCAATCTGCGATGCTGTTAGTGGCTGCTCAATTCCTCCAGATTTCCTACTGCCAAGCAATACTCTCCCAGAAGATTCTCATCGTGATGACGAAGAGGAGCGTCGGATCTTCACCACGCAGATTCAGTTCATCGAGGAGCTGTGTACGATGACAGAAAGACTGAGGTTCTGTCCTCCGCATGAACGTAAGAACGCATTGAGGCGTGAATTGCAAAAACTCGAGTTGCCAGAAGGAGCTTTCTGCCCACTAGGGTCATGCGATGACCCACTGCAGCGGCTCCTTACTATTGCAAAAGAAGAAGGGACTGTTTTTACGACACGAGCACGCGCACCAACGCTAATTTTCTTTGAGGTCGCGAAGCTTGCGACCGCCAGTGAAAAGAGTGCGTGGTTACACCGGGGTCGATCGCTCACTTTCAGCGTCCAAAATGATAAGACCAGTGATTCCGAGGAACTAATCGACGTGAATGGGCTTGAAGTGCTGGTCCCCGCTAGTGAAGTCGAAGTCGCGAAAAACGCTATTGAAATGGCCACAAGCAGTGATATCGCGCAAGTCATAGCAATGGATACATTTTCTGGTGATGACGATGGCCACGACGACGATCCTACTGGTGATTCCAATACGAAAAAGAATGCAAGAGATGAGGAATCGTCGGGTGGAGACGAGGACGATAGCGAATCGGAGGAGTTGAGAGATCGTGTTTTCTCTGATCCTCCGCCGTCGCTGGTCACCCTGGCTCGAGCTGTTGGTGGCAAAAAGAAACGAAGTCGCCGCATTCGAACAGGTTCGCTGATGAACTCGACGACAAAGTCTTTGGACTCTATTATTGCATCATGTGCTGACACAATTAAGATTCGGCGAAAGCGCTCGATCAGCGAGGGTTCCGGATTCATTGGACTTGAGAGGTCTCAGAACAGCAATCTTGGTTCGCTGCCTAACGAGGTCGAAAACTTCACCGACGATCAATTAATTTCCATGGCCCAAAACATGGAGATCAGTATGCTGGAAAGCAATCCCTCTGATCATGGCACCTTTTCGGGCAAACAAGTCGTAGACTGGATGACGAAGAACGAAATTGTATCGGACAAGGCGCATGCTCTCTGGCTTGGAAGCGAGCTCCTCCGTTGTGGAGCTCTCGAGAAGACGTCAATTCCATCCAACTCAGTCAGTGGATTTGCAGCCGATGAAGAGACGTCGTATCAATTGAAGAGCGAGTCGAGCACAATTTTCCAATCTAATGGGCACCGCCACTCACTGCAGTATGATAATCCACCGATGTTGGAACAGTCCCCACGATCAACGGAAGGATCGGCGTCAGAATCTGCCGATCGCGAGCAATCGCTAACTCGCACTTCTTCACGGATTATGCTGAAAACCCAAGAAAAGAAAGTGGACATCGCTGACTTAGCTGACGCTGTTGACGCAAACTTAACTGGAACAACTTCTGAAAGCGCCCCGAATTCCACGTCTAAAGCTTCTAGGCCGCTCCAGGAATGCCTAACGGGTTCTTGTGATGATAGACGTTCTGTCGCTTCGAACATTCATGGTGGCTCGTTTATTTTGAAGTTCGAGCCTGAAATGGCTCTTGCGGCGATGAATTCGGTGGAGCAAGCGATGCAGCAGTATGTTCTGCCTCAAGTAGGCGTTGCAAACGCTGCTCAACTTAACGAAGACCTCCACGTACTGAGAGATCAGCTGGGTATTGTATACGAGTACGTCATCGATAAGCGGAAGCGTCTTCACGTTGCAGTGGAATCAGCGTTTGGAGAAAGCTTTGAAGAGAAAAGAGAACGTTTGCGTGAAACATCGTCTCACGTTGGAGTATCGGAGGCGCTGGACTGGGATTGTGTCGCTTTCATTGTCAAATCTAACGATGATCTGCGGCAGGAAGTGCTGTGTCAGCAGATCATTCGACAACTGCAGGATATCTTCCAAAGCGCGGATTTACCTCTTCGTCTGTTGCCGTACGAGATCATTGCGACTTCGGCGTCTACCGGCATGATCGAGTACGTCAAAAATGCGGTGTCTCTAGATGCGTTGAAAAAGCGGGGTAACTACACGACGCTGGCAGACCACTTCCTGAAAACCTATGGTCAGGCAGAATCTGCCGCATACAAGACTGCGATGACAAATTTTGTGCGGAGCATGGCTGCTTATTCGTTGGCGTGCTACTTTCTGCAAATCAAGGACCGACACAATGGCAATATCATGATTGATAGCGATGGCCATGTGGTCCATATCGACTTCGGTTTTATCCTTGGTATCGCCCCCGGAGGTCGCTTCAGCTTGGAGACGGCACCATTCAAACTGACAGGCGAGATGGTTGATGCCATGGGTGGAACTCAATCAGATTACTTCAAGGCCTACGTCATCTTCCTAATCCAAGGGTTTTTGGCTCTTCAGGTACTGGAAAGCATTTGCTGTGGTAATATGTTGATTTCGCGCTGACCATCTGAGCTGTTATGTTGTTGTCGTTTTTGCAGCAACATGCCGATACAATTCTGATGATGATCGCGATCATGGCTCAGGAGTCGTCGTGTCCATGCTTTTTGTCCCAGAACCCGCGCGACATTCTAAGCACAACCAAGCAGCTCTTCCGCCTCGACTACGATCAAAGCCAGGTCATCAAGCATGTGATCAGCCTTGTCCGGCGCAGCCACAACAGCTATCGTACGCGCCAATACGATGTTTTCCAGCGGATGACTAATGGAATTCTTCCCTAGCAGGTTGGTCAGATGTGAATCTACCATGTCAGTTGTGTCGCTCTTAGATTTACATGTTAGACGTGATCCGATAAAAAGAAAACAAGAGAAACGAAAACACGAATATATGAACATGTTTGACAAGCCCCATTTTTCGCAAAACGCACCCATCAAGGCGAATCGATTCTCTACGCGTTTGGCACTTTAGATGGACGGCCGCGCGGGCGGACAGTTTTGGCTTTCGCCTCCTTGGGGGACGAGAACGGGTTCTTGGCTGACTTTTTCAACTTGGCCACTGGCATGCTTCCAAGCGAAAAACGATTCCGGGAAAGCGAGGGCGTCAGCACGCTGTTTGACTCTTGCGCTGTTAGAAAAAAATAAAAATCAATGAAGTCAGTCCTTTGTCTGCGTTCCCATTTTTGCCACGGCAACAGTGCAGCACGTACACATCTGAGTGAGCTCGGATGAAGGCATATCCTGCGAGCCCTCCGTGTCTAGAGCACTATCCACTGCAGGGTCCGTGCCAACGTTCTTCGGCACCTTCCTCTTGTTGAAAACAACTGATGCTACCTCGTCTTCATCAGAATCTGCAAAACAACCCACATGCGTGAGCTCATCAATCTATTGGGATCACAATGCAATTGCTAAGCCTAACCGTTCTTGGTCAAGTCAGCCAAAAGGCTCTGGGAGTAATCCAGCTCCTCGTCGTCCGAAGAGGAGGATGAGCTACTCTCAACTGGGGAAGCATTCTTCGGAGAGCGTTTTGCCGTTTCCACAACAACGGAAACTTCGTCTGAGTCGGATGAAGACTCGGTGGCCGTGCTCTCAGAAGGCGTCTGCTTCAAATTCTCAGTTGCGGCACGCTCAAGTTCAGCTTTTGTAGCGAGTCGCTTCCCCTTGTCTGCTAGAATCTTCTCGAATCCCGACTTCGGCTTGCAAGTTTCCGCCGGGGTTTCAGCCACCTCATTATCTTCGCCAGAAGCTAACTCATCTCCTTGAGTCGATTGGCTAGAGCTAGAGCTGGAGCTTGATTCAGTCTTAGCAGACGAGTCCTTCGCCGGCACGGAGCTTACAATCTTTTTAACGGTTTTTGCCGGTGCCTCCTCAGGTGACTTCTTCTTTGCGCGCTTCGACGCTGGCTTTTCAACGTCATCGAACTCGCTATCAATCTTCTTCTTCGACTTACGACTGGTAGGCGTGCTCTCGCTAGCAGTGGATGAGTCATCGTCAGCCTTAGTAGGCGCCTTGGCAGCTCCTTTTACCTTAATCGTCTTCATGGTTGTGTCGGGTTCCTGCTTTTTTTGCTCAGCCTTCGCCACAGACTTGACGGCAGTTTTTTTCTTTGCTGATTTCTTTTCTTTGGGCTCTGCTTCCTTATCCCCAACAGGATTTGCATCCTCGACCATTTTAGTATCAACCTTTGCAGTAGTCTTCTTCTTTTTCTTCGCTGGTGGTTCATTGGCGTCCGAGGCGTTTCCTTCAGTTGCACTGTCCTTCTCGCTGGATTTGCGCGTTCGCTTTCTCTTCGACTGCGCTGTCGGATTCACCTCAGCTGCAGCGTTGTGAAGGGAGCTCACAATCAAAGCAGCACCCGATTCGGATGCATTGTGCTTCGCCGCCAGCATCTTCTTCAGCAGAGCGTTTTCACTCTTTTTCGGGGCCACCTTCTTGGGGGCCTTCGTTGTGGAGAATTCTTCTTCACGAGCAGCGGGGATTTCAGCATCTGTAGTCTTCTTTTTCGCAGACGTTTTCGCGTCCACGGTCTCCTTTATCGAAGTCTTCTTCGATTTGGAGTTCTCTTTCGTAGCAACCTTCTTCGCCTCGGCCCCATCCTTCGTAGCAACCTTTTTCTCCTTCGTCGCAACCTTCTTCGCGTCGGTACTATCCTTTGCGGTCTTGTCTGCAACATTTTTCTGCTTATCCTCCTTCGTCGCCCCTTTCTTCGACTCGGTCTTGTCCTTCGTGGCCTTCGGGGCAACCTTTTTCGAGTCCGCTTTCTCCTTCTTTTTATAGCGGGTGGACTTCTCAGCAGTGTCCTTCTTCTTGTTGTCCTGCCGCTTCTCCGAAGTACTCTTCTTCTTCGAGACTGGCTGTTCCGCGCTCTTCTTGGTAGCAGCCTTGCTGCTCTGCGCACCAGTCATCTGCTGCACATTGTGGGCCTCAGCCAGAATCTTCTTCGGCTCAAGCTGCTCGTGTTTCTTGGCGCCCTCGTTGATCACAATGTAGATCTGCTCCATGTTGGCGAACACGATACCGGCCTGCGCGTTCTTGGACACGTCCACGAAGAAGTGCGGCGACTGCTGACGCACCTCGCGCGAGCGGCGGCCCACAAGCATCTCGGGCGACACGCACTTTTGGATACGCACGTCGCGGCTGAGCGCCGGCAGGTGCGGGAACGCGCGCGCGTACTCGTCTACGATGAAGCCTTCCAGGTTTGCGATGGTGCGCAGGCGCGGCGTCTGAACCAGCAGCATATGGCCCTCCTCCGGCAGCGTGGCCAGCAGAACCATCTCACCCTCCGTAGTCGTCAGCGTCGTCGCCATCGCCGCGTGATCAAAGTCGTCTACGGCTCCGTTGGTCCTTGCTCAGGAATGAAAAGCGCGCGAATGGCTGGCAGCAACGGGAGTGGTTGGGGTGGAAGCACAAGAACGGTCCAGTAAAAAACCGTTTTTAGATTTAGAGGCTGTCTAAACCGCTGTCGAAAAACATGGTTTTACACGGCCCATGATATTAAAATAGAATAAAATAAGAACCAAACTGGGAGAGCTATGTTGTTCACACTAACTCCAAAATTAAATATAACCTTTCAAACATTGTAATTTCTCGTTCGTGGTGAATAGCATGTAGAATCGGATCTAGCGATCCACAGAGTTGATAGAAAGCCTATAGTGTTAAGAGGCTGTGTGATTGGCCAAATGTATAACCAATAGAAAAACACAAGACATCTTACTTTATAAGGGTACTTACTAAGTACGTCACAAAACTGCCGAGGGATGTTAGTGGAGAGGAGGACGCGTGGCAAAGTGCCCGCCTTGGATGTCCTTCTCGCTTCCGAACTGACGGCTTAAAACAAAGAGCTTAACATTTCAGATACGTACTGAGACGTGAAACCATGGGAAAAGGACACACGAGGAGTGGTCGGGTCCTGGGGCTGGAAAAGTTCAATGGAGAGGACCTCACTGTATGGAAGGACAAAGTGCTGACGCACAGTGAGACGCTAGACGAAGCTTATCAGCGTGCGTTGTTGGAAAAGGACCAACCTAGGGCTACGGTTGTTATGGTGGACTTCCTGGAAACCACACCGGAAAAACCTGTGATCACGGTGGAAGGGGAGGTGACGCGACAAGAGGCAAAAGATCTGTGCTGGCGTTACCAACACTGGACTAGGGCTCATGCTGAACTGAAAAATCTATTCAACCAGGCGCTGCCTAACGTCTTTCTGAGCGGCTTGGAGGATCAAGTGTCAAGGATGCAGCTTTGCGACATTTGGAAGGAATTGGAGCAAAGTTCGGGCTCGGAGATGCTGGAGGCATTATCGAGTTACTTCGGCAGTGGGAGTGCCTGACTACAGCAAACTGGAGTAACCTGGGGGCGCTATTCGGCCAGCTCAAGAAACTCCGGAACGATGTCAACCGCAAGATGAGAGGTTTGGTTGGGAAGGACATGATTACGGAGCCCTGGCTGTGCATGCAACTGCTGGCACTCCTTCCAAGTGAGTTCTGGGGCAGCTCGGTTAGCATGACAGCGGAATGGTTCACGATCGAAAATGTGGAGACAAGCCTCCGTCGCGTGTTTGGAGATCGATCAAAGAGGAAATCAACATGCTGACTGACAAGAGGCGCCCGTTGTCTATCAACGTTGCAAAGAGGTTCAGGGGCAAAAAGCGAAGTCAAGATGAAGCATTGGGACAACAAGCAAAGGATTGCTTCTACTGCTTCGAAAACGGCCATTGGAAGAAGGACTGCCCAGCGATGGCTGCGGATCGTGATCCAAACCGACTTGGTGGAGCGCTGTTCCGCTCCGACATTCGGACGGCACCTGGCGCGAAAAAGAAGCGGCTGCTGACGGTCAAGAAATGGCCCAAGACGACAGCGGCAGCTCAACGCGAGGAAAGTACACCAGCTGAAGATTTGGCGTTCGATCGCCAACTGGAAAAGGCGATTAAAGATGCGGATGAGTTTGAGTTCAAGGATCCTATCCCTTTGAGTGAAGGGAGCGAAAATGAGGCGCCAATGAACTCAATGGACATCGACTCTGAGGTACGCAAGAAATATCCAGAATACCTCTATAGGCTGAAGCAACTAAAAGTAACTGACAATCTGTGGGTGGTTGATAGAGGGTCGGGTCATGCAATAAGCTCGGAGCGTAGGTGGTTCAGCCATCTTGGCAAAGGACGAACGCACACATTCGAGTACGGCAACAGAGGGACCTCGTCAAGCGAGTTACAGGGAACAGTGAGGTTTAGTGTACTCAAACCAGGGAGTTACTGCAGTACTATCTCAATACAGAATGTTGCCTTTGATACCAATTGCGGTAGTAATCTGCTTAGTGCTTATTACTTAGCCACACAAGGGTATCACCATATTCAGGCTAAAAATGGGGAATATTTGTATTTCCTCGATAGTAAAAACCGATTCATATTTGCTGCAGTAACAATTGATGAAGTGTACTATCTCCCTAGTAGGCCACCGAAGGCTAACACCAAAGTACTTTCGGTTGGCACCAATACCCGACTAAATATTCAGAACACGCTTTAAGGAATGGCACCTGAGACTAGGTCATGTTGGGAAAGGCAGGTTGGTGAACATCCTGCCCGGAAATGTTATCAAAGATGCACCGCATGTAATGGGTCTGCTTAGACCCACTACTTTAGCTTACACGTGTGCGCATGTGTATGAGGAAGCGTAGGAGTGTTTAACTTAGACTAAGTATGCTTGTATTCGCAAGTATAATTAAACCTAAATAAAGGGACTAAACGATAGTTTTGGTCTAAAATGAGAACTGAATTGATTGTTAACTGGGTTTCCTCCTAAACCTGATATCTATAATGAGGGGATCTGACATCGGATGGCTGGCAGATTCCCTATCTAATGAATGACTCTTATTGGTAGAAATATGCTTCTTTCTACCAGTAATATCTCTTT
>KV724548.1:22761-35447 GCA_000500205.2 Phytophthora lateralis | reverse complement strand
GTAACTAACAATGTGGGCAATTAAAACAGAACAAGCTACGACGTCGATTTAGGATAAAACGGTCGGAATTGCACTTGGCCACAAGCAAATCGAGCAACTAAATTTAATCGTGGAGCAACTTGAAACACTTTTCTCGTAGATCGATCTCGTACTTAAGTAAATCGAGCAAGAGGATAAGTGCAAACGACAAAACATGTGCGAAGCACAATACATGGTACGAAACCAGGTATTTAAAATACAGTTTTCCATACAGATTTTTTATGTTTCTTACTTCTGCCACGGGGGGGATTGCCCACGCGGCAGTTCTTGCGCGTTCGGAGCACGACGTGAAGCCGGACGAAGACGGCATCGCTATGGCGCGCACGCACTATACGGTCTTAATCAAGCAGGCAATGGCCGAGGAAGCTCTACGAGAAGAATAGGCTCGCGCGGCGGCGAGTGCGTCTAAAGCAGACGCTGTCAGAGCAAGCAGAGAGGCTGAAGCTGCAGCAAAGGCTGCTCGTCGTGTGAGCAGTCAATGCCCTCGCACTCGGTCCGAGAAAACGGCTGCTAGGCAGATTGCGCGCGAGGAGCGTGCTCAAGAGCGTGCCCAGCAATGTGCTTCACATGCTTTAAGTTGAGACGATTGAACGCAGGATGATGGGGACAGCGAAATTGGTGGCGAAGGAGAACAAAAGGGCGGTGAAGAAGAACACGGTGACGAACATGATGACGCTGAAGTCGAATTGGATAGCAAGCCCTCCCTACACCAGAGGAGAAGCGTTCGGTAGAAGAAGTGGATGAGGACATGTTGGTTACCATCCTGCATTTTCAGCACCAACACAAGATATGGGCAGAGTACGAGCAACAGCTGAAGCAGTACATGACGGAGACTCACCAAGTGCTGGTCATCAAGGAGGTGATTAACGTTGCAAGACACAACCCAACGCCGAAGAAGCGGATCTAGCACCAAGGTCTGCCCGATGAAGAGATTTCACTGGTACTGAACGATGTGGAACCGTTCCAGCGCAAGTACATATGCACTCACGGAAGGCCTACACGTTTCTGTCACGACGGGGCTTACGCGAGCTATTTTTGATAATTCCGCAGAAGCCCTGCAAATGGACTGCACTCACAAGACCAACGAGTGAGTTATTTGCGGACCATGCATTTTCCGTGTATTACCTTTTTAAAAGCCAGGTATTGGCCAGTATTACTTGTTTAGCTACAACTACCAGCTACTTGCCTTGATTGTCATGGATCAATTTGGCCACGGCCAGCCACTTCAGTACTTTTGGCTAGAGACGAATGCTGACTGGGATATGGCCAAAAGTCTGGACCATTTAAAACGTGTGAATGAGCACTGGCGCTTTCTAGAACGCGCCATCGCGCGGTGGAAGGTGGTAATATTTCGAAAATAACTGGGAGAATACATGGAAATGTGGGTAATAGCATACCGGATTGACTTGCCTCACTTCCAGAACCACACAATCAACTGGGTGGAGAGCCTATCCAGCAAGGTGAAACAACATACGAACGGACATCAGTCTATACACTCAAGCCTACAAGCCCTCCTGTCATTTCAGGGACGTAAAGAGGAAGAATATTTCGCGAAGGTTGCAATGCCTGGAACATTTTGGGACTTTTCGTATTCGGAGAAAATGAACATCGTGCTTGGTATGACGACGCAATGGGTGGCCGCTGCCATCAAGCCCCAGTACGATGATGCCGAAACCCCCGCTATTGCTAGCACGTACACATTTGTCGATAACGGAGATACGGTCACAGTTCGGCGCCATGAACACGAGAAATATTGCAGAAGGAGAGCAGCGAGTGCGAGTTTGCGCAGACCAAGAAGCTTCCGTGCCGTCACGCCATGACGTTCAAAAAGGGAAGTGACAGACTATTTGTCAGTCCAGTTGCTGTGATCGCTGCCAGGTATGACCAGTGCTTTTACAGATGTTAAGCAAATTTCTGTTCAAGTACCCAGCTTTTACTTACATGTTGACCGTGACGATTGTGTGTGTTTTCCATGTGTTCCGTGTAGATGGTACGGGCTGAGTCAATTGTCTACGCAGGGTGTATCGGAAGTGAACAAGCCGTTCGTCGCTCAGATCTTCAAGCGGGATACACACGCAAACACACAACTCAAACTGATCAAGAGAAGTTTCGGCGTGCACAGCAATGTTTTAGTAGTATTAGTGGAGAGCTAGCACTGTTCAATGGTCAAGCATTCGACAGTGCTATGAATCAATTCGACGCGTGGTGGCAAAATCTCCGACAAGGGCAGGTCACTATAGACCAAGAGCAACACAGTGACGGTGGAGAACGTCACGAGAATGATAAAAGGAGCAGGGGGGGCTGGCGGTGGTGGTGGAGGTGACGCCAGTGGTAATGGTAGTGGTGGGCCAACGGGATGCGATGTGCTGGATATTGGTGACGGTGGCATCAATAATGCAGAGTCCCACCTACGCAACAGCCTTGCGTCCAATCGGCACTCACAGTAACCACACCACCCGGGCAGGCACCAAGTATCCCCATACATATCATGTTAAACAGCCGAGTTGTGCCAGTGGGGCGTCTAAGAAGGAACTGTAATGAACAGCGTTAGAATGCAAAGGCTAACCTGAATGAATATAAGCCTGGTAGCGTGACCTGCTTCGAGATCGGGACGTGTGTGAAGCGGAAGCCGCCATGAAAGAGATCGAGCCCGGTCTACGTGAGGTAGAATCATTCCTCATGAACTTTCAGGTCCTGGGAGAGGTTTTCATAAAAAAAAACAATAGCGTGGCGACTCGATCCAGACGATCTGTCGGACAATGCTCGGTACTGGCTTCCAGAGCCCACTGTAGATCGGGCACATGAGCAGTTACGTGGAGAAAAGGAGGAAATACAACTTGATCGCGATGGCGATAAGGTAAGCGATGCAAAAGCAAAATTGAATTGATCGGTACCTTATCGAGAGAGCAACCGGAAGACATGAAGTAGTTAGGAATCCTGCAGGCTGCGTGTAGACGCGGCGTGGCTTAACAGCGAGGTAAAGCGCCTCGTGGATGATCCTGTTGCTGTGAGCATGGTGTTCGAAGGGTTCATGAATACCTGGACTCGGTTTTGACATAATAATGTCTGAACTCTTCTGTATTCGAGGTGGTTAATTGACCACGCGATGCGCGCCTTCTCGGTGTTTCTGAAGATCAACAAGAACAACATGACGGTGATTATGCCACCAATCAAGAAGCCATCCAAGAAGAAAACACAGATAGCAGAGAAACAATTACAGGAGATTTGAGCTGTTATTTCGACCTATACACGTTAGTAAATCTTACTGGAGCTGCTTGGTGATTGACGGAAAGTCGAAAACGATTCAGCTGCCAACTCCGAGCTTGTCCGAGCGAGATGCCCGCCGTCTTGTTCGAACAGCATCGACGGGTGATTTCACGGCCCCTCAGCTTAGGTCTATGCGTAATCTAACCCTCTCTGTACGGACTATTCAGCATGCTTTCTAACCTTGATTGGCTTTGCTAGTCTAAACTGAACACCACGATGCGGCTTTCAAAGACCGACAAAGCTTCGCGTAAGGCATGGGCATTGAAAATGTTAATGGATACAGGAGGTGTGGGAGAAAATCATATTCTCTGACGGAAAAAGTGGAACCTCGACGGCCCCGACAATTTTGTGCATTACTGGCCGACCTCCGCGCGAGAATCGCCGTCGCCAGGCTGGTGGTGGGTCGTGCATGGTGTGGTCGGGGCTCAGCGCCAAGGGCAAGACCAAGATCACATTCCTAACCGGTCACCAGAACTCTGAGGACTACATCTACACGGAATCGGAATTCCTGCTACCTTTTGCGCACCTCAACTACGGAACCGAGTTCATCTACCAACAGGATGGGGCTTCAATCCCACGTCCAAGGCCAGCATGGAGTTCCTCAAGGAGCAAGGGGTCAAGGTGCTGGACTGGACGCCGCGGCCCCCAGGCCTGAACCCCATCGAGAAGCTGTGGTCAATCTTTACGCGACATGTATACAAGAATAGCCGCCAGTTCAACAGCGTGGCCGAATTGCGCACTGCCATCAAGGACGCGTGGTAAAGTATTGACCCTAAGATTATCCGGTCGCTCGTTGATTCAATGCCGCGTCGCTGCCAGGAAGTCATCGAGAAGAACGGCAATAAGACTCACAACTAATGAAGCTGATTTTGACCATCACTCTTTTTGACCTTATTTTTGTATGCCTTGGGATGTGCGTATCACGATGACTTGTATGTGGGTCCCTGTCCAAACTGCTAAATCGATATTGCTAACACATATTTCGGGGTTCTTTGCTTAATAGAAACAACGTATCCAAAGCGCGGGTATCAACTCGCAATATTACGCGAGTTACACCCACCAACACGGGTGTGCGTATACACCTGGCGGGCAGTGTATTACAGATATCAATACCTGTGTACTATTTGGATATTATTTTATTTTATTGATTTGGTTCTTTATGCTAATAAATGAAAACCTGAACAAACACTGGACGAGATAACCTGGGATAAACCTGCATCTGAGTAAACCGATTCCTATTCACAAATCTGGGAAACCCTGGACGGAAGACTCAGCGCCGTCAATAAAAAAAGCTGGTAATTCCAGGTCGAGGCAGAGTCACTTTCGTGATGACTTCCCGCATGCGTTTTAAATGGAGTACCTGCAATTTTCGTTAATTGGTTTTGTAATGTCGTCAATCAGAATTTTACAAGCATCGTGCAGTAGTGACCATCATTTCAAACGCGGTCTGTAACTTCATGACAAACGAATGCCTATGGTGCGTTTTTGTTGGGAATCACGTACACCTTTCCGTCCTACTCGGGCGCCGGTCGCGGGGAGGGATTTCTCCGAGCGTGCATCGATGGCTTCGTTATCTCAATGAAGAAAACAATTGTGGAGAAAAGCTTCGTGTGCAAAGGTCTCCGGATGCTGAAGGTTCAATAACTCCTATCTCTTCTTCCTTCGCGAGGCTGTCGACATCCAAACGCTTGATGCTGCGGAGGTTGCTATTAAAGTCGGAAGGCATAGTGGGGACGGCGCTACATATACTTGTAATAAAAAGCACGAGTTCTGCTGCTGCTAGGGCGACGAAAGGTAGGAGGCGAATCTGGCGCGTGTTTTGACGGTGCTTCTTAACTGGTATTAATAACAGTAAAGTATTGAGCTGGCGGTTTGAAGGAGGCAACGTTCACCACTAGCGTGATAACATTGTGTTGCTTTTAGCAAATGCGCTTGGCGATGGTACCCACCAACCGGTACCGGTATCATTTTCGCCAACCCCTTTTACATAGTCAAAAATGGCGACTTTGCGGCGGGAGGTCAAGTTTGCGCTCATTGTTCTCTCTCAGTTGCTGCTCTTCTGGATCTTCTTGCTCTACGCGCCGCTGCACGACGGCGGCCTGTTGAGCGACCGCGCACCGTCCTCGAATTCGCTGCGTCGCTGCGTCTCCAGCGCCCACCGAGACCCGCGCTACGTACGACGAGGCGTGTGCGTCACATCGCAGCAGCGTCGAAGTGCGCTGGAAGACCTGGTATATGCGCTGAAGGTCCTGCTAGAGAACGCTAATGTGGTATATTGGATCGACAGCGGCACCTTGTTAGGGGTGTACAGGGCCCGACAGCTCGTGCCATGGGACTACAACGCTGATATGGGGGTCACGATGCAAGGCCTGGAGTATCTCCGCACCACTAATAAGGAACATTTAGAGGTGCCGGAAGGCTACGAGCTCACGGTGTTTAATAGCTCACTGTACGAGGCTGGAGACACGTCCACGGCCGTGTCCGCGAGGTTAGTGGACACGAAATTCGGATTCTACGCCAATATTTTCGCGTTTCGAGAGTTTGAAGGACTTTTTAAGGACGACGTGAGGCCGGCGACGGCGCCGGAAGAGGAGGAGAATGTGGTGGGCAACGGGGTTGTGGTGGAGAAACTGATGGGCCCCGAGCCGTCCGAGATCTGGAATCGCTGCTTGCATTGTCCCGTGGTGGGAGAGGACGACGGGATTTTGAAGGGAGAGAATGCGACGCAAGTCAAGAAGCACTTCCGCGTCCCGAGAGACTGGATCTTCCCGCTTCGAATGTGCAAGTTGGAGCTGTTTGAGGTTATGTGTCCGGCACAGTCGGTGCCGTACTTGATGTTCATTTTCGGAAACAAATTCCTGACGCCTGAATTGTGGGAGTACATGTAAAGCAAGTCGTATGACCTCTATGGCTGGAAAGCGTATGCTAGTGAGTTTAAAGCTCTTCTCGCGCTGTTGGGGGTCTATCTGCCGTTTGTGAACTGGAGAAAACCTGCCGCCACGGAGACGTTCCAGCTGGGTACGATGTATGTTGGAGCAGTGTGGATTGTAGCGGGGACACAGTGGCATCGCTAGCAGGTACTGAGCGTTGGTGGTCACTGGTTTCAGCGGTCTCCACAACTGGCGTCCACAGCGCCCAAGCTGCTTCCACCTCATCCAAGTCTGCGAAGTGTTCAGTGGCACCATTGTATACTTCTCGCAGCAGAATGTCGTACGCTGAAGGTTCATCGCCAAGTTCCCATGCAACTGTTTGTTGATCCTGTTCCATTGCGTTCTGGTCGACTTGCGTCGGGGTTATGACTCGATAGTCGTTCGTATGCAGGTATTCCCAACCGTTCGGAGGTTCGAGGTCTCCTAGTGCTTCGCTGACGTCACAAGACCATTCGATTCTATGACTTTGGCGAGTGTCGACATTCAGAGCTTGCTGGATGATCACAATGAAACTGCAAGGTTGAGCTCCCTTGTCTACAAAGACTCCGTTTCTGAAGGTTATAGTGATTGCCAATAGTCTCGCTTCGGTGGCCTTCGCTGCGGCAAGGCGAAACGTGGTGTTTTTCCATTCATCGGACGAACTTGTGAACTCTATCATCGCTGCAGTCGGGGTAAAGTGGTCACTCGTATCGAGACCTCGGCCCATCTCGTCTTTGTAATGCGTGGCATACTCGTCGTACTGTGCTATCAACACTGATCGATGTTCAACTGGGGTTTTCAGAGCTTCAGCAAATTTTAACTGAGCGTCATGAACACCAGCAGGTGATGTCGAGAAGATTCCTGTGTCGAAGGATGGTGTCACTGCAACGTTCAGAAGGAGATGTAAGTGGTTTACCATGACGTCGCGGATGATGCCGGCCCTACAACAGAATTATAAGGTTAGGGAATGGATGCCGTGTTGGCGCATACTGTCTTGTTTACCTGTCAAAGTAGTGTATCCGATTTTGCAGCGTTGCTGTTTCTGTCATCTCAATCTGTAGTTTGGCCCTGTTAGTTAGTTTCTCTAAAATGGTTCAAAATGCATCGCTGAGCGCGGCACTTACGTGGATATTGTCGATGTGTTCTGTGTTCCAGACCGGATGCAAAGCGGCCGCATTGAGTTGAAAGTAGCTCCGAAGCGCGTGCACAACAGGTTTGCCGGCGTAGTGGTCCATGACATGCAGCTCGTCGTTCTGCCATTCATGCAAAATTGAACACAGTCGATACATTCAAAGAATTAACACCTTCACGGTCAATCCATGTCTTGATCTGTTCATATCGTACACCGTAAATTGCTCGCAGCTGCGTAGCAAGCTCATGTGCAGACTTAAGATCCCGCCCAAAAGGTTTCTCCACCACCACGCGGAGGAACGGAGCAGCTCGCGATTCTGATGACCGCGGACGCAAGTAGCGATGGATAAGCTCGCAGCTCTAATAGTTCAGGAACGGCATCAATATCAACACGCCAAGCTACAAACTACAATTATGCACATACCTGCAGGAAAAACTGTGGTGGGATGGCAAGATACACCATTCGTCCCTCTTCACTTGGTAGCCGTTCGTTCATTTCATTTAACCTTTGCCCCAGCTCTTGGTAATGAGCCTCCTCTCGCAACGGCGCGTACCTGACACTAGGTATGAAGACCCCTTCCAAAAACTCTCGACACTTCTGCGCCGTCGAAAGTTGCTCCTGATCCCCTACTGCTCCACACACGCGCTGAGCGAACGCATCGTCGAAAAACTTCGTATGCCAACCACGACCTCTCTCTAAAGTGTCTGAAGCTCCTGCAACGAGCCGAAAGGTTCTTCCAGTGGTCAATGCAGCCTCCAACGCCAAGCGAAACATCGCCACCCACAAATATTTGGCGGCCAAATCCCCAGTAGCACCCACCACAATGACGTTCACCACTTGATCTTTGCTGGAAGGTAAAGCAGCCGTTCGCAAGTCGCTTGTGGAATAAGAGAGCAAAACGACGGGCCTGATAATGCTCAGGACCACGAGCAGCGCAAGCCCTAAGGAGCATCGCCCGCGCATACTCGATGATTATCGAAAAAAGGTAAATAAGAGAGAAAAAGTCGTAATTGTAACAAAAAAGTATAATTTAACTTAAATTGCCTTTTTTTGTTTTTATATTTGTTTTTTGTGCGCAGGGGTACGGATTTTTATGGGAGTGCGTCATTGTCATCGAGCGAGCGCGACACCGGACTCTCAATGAGAAAGGCACCTACACAGGCACTAGGAAGACATCATCGACTGAAGACCAGTAACGATAAGTGCCGTGACCGCGACACCGAACGTAACCAACAGAGCCTGGTTGACGTAACGCCACTTGCTGGGGTTATTCGCGACTTCGTGTGCAACATTCTCCGTGACTTTGACAATCTTTACCTCGTCAACCTTGTTCAATAGACCCGCCTCCTTCATCTGCACGAACGCCTTTTGCCACTTGGGGTCCGTAGTGTCGAGATTTTTTAACTGACCTGCCTTCATCTTGGCGGCGAGGCCTTTCCACCTGTTTTTAGCGGGTCTGAGTTTGCCCGCCTCGCGGAAGGCTCCCATCGCCTTCACCTTCGGAAGTGCGTTCTTCCAGAGGTCTTCGATCGCAGTGATTTTGACGGCTTCCTTTGCACTGGCGAGGTTGAGGCAGTCCGCAGCAAAGGTGGTTACCACCAGAATCAGGAAGATGCCAAATTGCATGGTGTAGTGGGTGGTGTCGGGGTATCCCGGTTGTTTGGCAAAGAAGCGAAATTATTAATGAGTAAGAACAAAAGTAAATGCTGCCTCACGGCATATACAGTACTACCCCTCGTTTATGAGCACCACGATAGTTTAATACCCCGTGATATCGGATAGGCATAGGAATGAATCTGTTGCCAAATAATTTGTTCAATAATGAATACCTCGGCAATAGCTGTTTTGAACCCACTGCGCAATGAGGGAGAATACTGTACTCTAATTAATACAAGTTCTACAATGTATGCACGTAATGCACTGTGTCCTATTAATAGTGACAATTAGGTTTGGCCTCCGTAATCACACTTACCGCATAATCCAAACGGCAGGTTAGCGTTTCTGGTGTGCCAAGCTGGAGCATCCTTCAGCTTGCCAGTACTAGCACTTTTTGTAGGGAATCGACGCATGAGCGACGAACCGGCGAGCATCATTGTGTGTGCAGAAAAGGTAGCACTCGCATCCTCGCTGAGTCTAGAGTCATCTCGGACTTGAGTTATACTTCGTCGTCTCGCAGTGTTGAAGTTGTGGCATGTAGCCACCAACAAGTAGGGCACTATGGAGATCCATGGTCTGCATGTAGTATGCAGGTCAGACACAACCCCTTTGCTTTCGTTTTTCAAAGTCCTACACCTAATCTCACTTTCCTTTCTTCCTCCCGACCAACGAGAGCTTCCTCCAACTCGTCACCTTCTTCTACTCATCGACGCGTTCCAATAGGTTATGATGGCCTCAAATACGACGACGAATTTTACGACGAAGCTCAAAACCTTCAGCGGAACTGGGTTTCCTGCGTGGGGGACTCAGGTGCGACTGGTTCTCGAAGACAAGGGGCTTTGGGACGCGTGTCAGGAACCGGCACCGATTCCAGTGGACGTCAGGATGGAGATGAATGCTGCGACAGCAGCAGCTGCTGCGCCAGCAACCACAGGATCGTCACTGGCGACGTCCCTCTCTTCTGCTACTCCGATGTACGTCCGGATGATGAAGCAGAAGATGGCGATCTCCATCATCCTCGTTGCGCTGAGCGAGAAGTTGGCCTCGGAAGTTTATCTGCTACCGCAACCGATGAAGATCATGCATCATCGGCGCATGACGTACGACGACAAGTGCCGTGCGAGCATCGGCGCGGCCAAGAGAACATGGGTCTCTATCCGGACGGCGAAGCGTCCATGATGGAGCACATCCAGGTGATACGACGTGTCCTGGATGAACTGCAAGAACTTCACGTGGAAGTTGGCGACGAGGAGAAACGTCAAAATTTCGTGCATAGCCTGGGGCCTGCATGGAATGGGTTCATCGGAGAGCAAGAGGCGGCTGACACGTTTGAGAACATGCTGAACCGCTACCAGACGGAAGCAATCCGTCGCAAGCAACAAAAGGGTCGTCACTCGACGACAAGTGCTACTATGAGTGGTGGCAAAACGGTCGCTGCCTTCAACACCGAGCTGAAGGGCCGAAAGACCGGCAACAAGAAGTTCCACAAGAAATAGTTGGACGTAAGCAAGATCAAGTGTTTCGACTGCCAGCAGATGGGACACTTCGCGAGAGGCTGTACGAGTGAGCACGCGGCTTCAAGTACGACGAGGGGTGAAGCTGCCAGCATGGCATTTTCGGTTGAAGACGGCGGTACGGATAGTGGCCGTGAGCGAATTGTGGACAGTAGTTCCACAAGCCACATGACGGAACATCTGGACAATCTTACCGACGTCCGCGAGCTGGTGGAACCTCGCCCGCTGACGGTGGCATCTGGCGGCAACTCGATTGCCGGTGCGGTGGGACAAGCGCATCGGATGCGCAACGGCGAAGACGTCTGGATGCCGCAAGAAGTTCGCTTCGTCGCACGCAATCTGGTGTCTGTTGCTGCTGCATCGAATAACCCTATGAGAGTGGTATTCGAAGGCGTAGCGTTCACGATCAGGTCGTCCACTGGTATGACGTTGGAGGTGTCGCGTGCCAGCCAGTCGATGTACTTGGTGAATGCTGTCAGTAACACGCTGCCGGGAGCGGCTCTCATGGCGAAAGAGGCGCCTCACATCGAGACGTGGCACTGTCGACTCAGTCACCTAAACACGCAGAGTCTCAACAACGTGCTTACCGACCTCAAGCTCCCGTGGAATGGTCCTGTCCAACCTGTGTGAGTGACAAACTTGCCCAACGTCCATTTACGTTAAAGGACAAATGCATTCTCAAAGAATATCAATTGCTGATTGCTATCGACTATGTGGGGCCAATGCACGTGACTGCTCGTGATGGATACATCGGCATGACCAATATTGTCGTGGAGCCCTTTCACCTGGAGATGGTGTACCCACTGCGTGAGAAGACCTCTACTGCTCAACAGGAGGCGATCCAGGACTGCATCGCTAGGATGAAGGCTTACGCACCAAGCTACCGAATGACGTTCCTCAAGTACGACAACGCCCAGGAGTATGTCAGCAGCGACATCGCTGAGTTCTGCTCGAAAAAAAGAGATTGTGCAAGAGTTCAGCACTCTCTACAGCCCACAACAAAATGGTAAGGTGGAGCGTGGAAACCGAGTAATTGTGGAGATGGTGAGATCGATGATGCTGGGCGCCAATCTTCCTATGACTTCCTGGGCAGACGCCGTTGTACGCGCTGCGTATGTGTGCCACCGGTGTCCGAGCAAGGTGCTCGACGGGAAGACACAGGTGGAAGCGCTGCTCGGCTTGTCGCCAGAAATCACCGATCTGCGCGTCTTTGGATGCGAAGTCCAGGCACTAGTTCCGAAGGAGCATCGAAAGCACTTAGATGCCAAGACTCGAAACGGGATCTTCGTCGACTATGCTACGGGAGGCGCGTACCTGGTGCACATTCCTGGTCAAGGACGTGGTGAAGTGGTGACCTCACGTACAGTTGCGTTCTACGAGAAGCAGTTCCTCCCTCCAGCAGAAGACGACGAGATCAAGATCAGTGCTGAGCTCGAGCTTGATTTGGTCGAACGCTCTGCACGACAGCTGAGACTCACCACGATTGAAGAGGCAGACACCAAATGCAAGATGCTTCTCCAGAGACGAGCACTTCTCAGAATAAGCCCGCAAGTTCAGGGCCAGTGGGAGATCGGCGCATTGAAGCTCGTCCTCAAGGTGACCCCAGGATGCAAAAAGCTGTGCCGCATCCTCGACGCTCGTCACGAATGTCCAGGCCAAGTCAATGGCGACTGGATTTCGAGTCCGCGTATTTGAAAATTGGAAAAGGTGTGCAATATGATCGAGGAACGGATGGCACCGGCCCGTTTTGATGGAACCAACATTCGCGATGGATTTATCTACTGGGAGTTAACACCAAAATGAGATCGACAACTGGGCTCTATGTGTAGAGCCGATCAATCTCAGCGAAGTGCACCTTTCGGATGATTAAGGCGAGTGGGGGAACGCTATGGTCGATGAAATCCATAGTCTTCTCGAGACCAACACGTTTGTGGAGGTTCTGTTGCCACCTGAACGCTCAGATACTAAGTCGAAGTGGGTCTTCAAGATGAAGACGCACGCTGATGGACAAGTTCAAGGTGCGTGTTGTCGCGCACTTTACGGATTGAAGGAGGCCTCGAGTGTAGCGGGGCTACACAGTCGGTTTACCTCCTACCTTAGTGCAACACGCACTAATGGCTACATTCAGGTTGACCACTCCACAGAGTGGTCCACATTCATATCCAAAGA
>KV724548.1:0-22360 GCA_000500205.2 Phytophthora lateralis | reverse complement strand
ATACAAGTATAATTAATCTAAGTTAAACACTCCTACGCTTCCTCATACACGTGCGCACAAGTGTAAGCTAAAGTAGTGGGTCTGAGCAGACCCATTACATCGAGGACCTGACACGAGAATTTCTCTTCGTTTTTACTGGGGCTCGGCTGATACTTCCCTATTTGTGAAAGACAATCGAGATGACCTGGTCATCGTTCTGGTTTATGTGGATGACATCATAGCTTTTGCGATGAGAGACGAAGACCTCAGTGAGCTCAAAAGAGCAGATGAAGACGCCTGGAACGTCAACAACGACGATGATCAGAATTTCTTTGTGGGCTGCAACTGCAGTGGTCAGCCGGAGGCGACGAATTGCGTCTGAGTCAGCGGAAGTACACAGAGACCATTTTGGAGCGTTTTGGTATCATGTACGCACTTCACGCACGCCAATGGAGAAGCACTATCGTGATCAACTCTTCATGCAGCAGGAAGGGGTCAAATTTCGCCCTCGTCGCGCAATCGGAGCGTTGTTGTACTTGTTGGTAATCAGCAGGCCACGGCTGTACGCCTCCTTGCACAAAAAACCGAGCGACTGACGAACAGCGTGAAGCATGGAATTGATCGCGTCTTTTGTTACCTGAATGGTACATGTGATTTTGGATTGACATTCAAGAACTGTGCAGACGAAGGCCTAGTCGTCTACTGCGATGCTGTATTTCCAGTGGAGCACGAGTCGAAATCAGTTACTGGCTATGCTGTCTTCTATGCTGGCTGCCTCGTGGAATGGGGATCGAAGAACCAATCTATGGTGACGCTCTCTTCCCCAGAGTCCGAGTACATCGCAATGGGATCGGGAGGGCAGGAGTGTATTGGGCTCAACATGGTCCTCAAAGACCTTGGGCTAGAAGGCGATGAAATCCTAGTGATGGAAGACAATCCAGGCGCTCAACTTCTGGCCGAGAACAAGGCCATGACGCAGCATTCTCGCCACATAAACACTAAATATCACTGGTTGCGCGAGAAGGTGGCGCAGCATGAGATCCGCATCAAGTACTGCTCCACGGGCGAAATGTTGGCCGGCCATTTCACGAATCCATTGGGCACCATGGAATTCGATCGCTTTCGCGAGGAACTCGGTGTTCGTCGAGTGGGAGTGTAGGGTATCGACGCATGAGCGACGAACCGGCGAGCATCATTGTGTGTGCAGAAAAGGTAGCACTCGCATCCTCGCTGAGTCTAGAGTCATCTCGGACTCGAGTCATACTTCGTCGTCTCGCAGTGTTGAAGTTGTGGCATGTAGCTACCAACAAGTGGGGCACCATGGAGATCCATGGTTTGCATATAGTATGCAGGTCGGGCACAACCCCTTTGCTTTCGTTTTTCAAAGTCCTACAACTAATCTCACTTTCCTTTCTTCCTCCCGACCAACGAAAGGTTACTCCAACTTAACACTTTCCTCTACTGATCGAAGCCTTCCAATACGTTTCGCTATATACTAGCTGTATTAAGAAGGCTGCGTTGGAGAACCTACTGAATCACTCAGCAGTTACTGCTGCACGTTTTAAATTACTTCATTATATTACTGTATTACTGCCACTAATACTGGATTGTAGGATCATTAGCGAAGCGCACGGAGATCCTCGCATTGTTGTGCATCCTGCACCATCAGATGGAATTTATCCCAATTGTGTTTCGGAAGCACTTGCTTTTCTGCTCGGTAATTATCAGTGCTTCTTCTGAGGCAACTCATCACGACGCCACCAGTCGAAAATACACTACTTTCTGTCTAAAAACACAAAACACGTGTATTTGCTTCATAAATTTCTTTAAAGTTTGTCACTAAACCTTTTCATTTAATTCTGAAAATGACACTCTCGGTCTGCGGTTCCAACTTAATGTATTACAAATTTAAGTAATGTTTAGGTACTCAGGACGCGTCATATATTACCTAGTAATTAATTTTCAGCATATTTTCAATGTACTGAGACTTAGTCATATTATCTTATAGTAATGCATTACTATTCCGGTATAACTAATTATACGAAGATGTTTCATGAGCAGTCTTGTACAGGTATGTCCGCACTTTTTTCAAAAATATTAACATATTCGGTGCAATTTAAGTCGATCGCATACAAACTTAATCGTCCTATCTTGTCGTTTAACGTACGAGAAATAGAATACTACCTAGCGTAACCGGAAGTGCTGAACTAACACAATTTCGTGTGTTGCTCACGTGCATTTTTTCTCCTTTGGAAACGAGCAAGTGCGCGAAAGAAGCACGCATTGAAAAGGCTAGTTTCATAACATCTCATTTCTAAAATTTTGATCTTATAGTGCAGAGAATGTGGCTAATATTCCAGGGCAACACCTGCAATTTTACGTGAGTGCAGTCTGGGCAACTGCATGAGTGAATATCCTCTCAATTCCGTTTATCACAGTTTATGGCTCGGCTTTACAATGTACGATAGAAAATGACTTGTTCCGGAATCCCCTTGTCAGAAGCGTCATCACATTTCAGCCAATAGGGGACCTCATAGCTGCAGGTGTTTCAATTTTTGTCATGAGGACCACCCCAAGTAACGTATTCCTGATGTGCTTGCTGACATGCATCTGCATGATTTGCACCGACGCATCGTTGAGATGGTTAAAAACCATCTTCAGTGATTTGTTGTCATTGTGAAAATGTGATAAAGCAAAAATTACATTAGACTACTACCATTGGTCATGTTCGTTTAAACCCGGAAATTACTTGTCTAGCGTAGCGTCAACAGTATGTTTAGCACAAAAACAAAAACGGTCTCGAGCTTCACGCTGTTCGGGAAGCATGTCCGGCGATTTTTTGGGGGCTTTCGGCCGCTGCTAGCTGCACGACTACGACCGGGCAGCTTCCTTTGTATGCCTAGTGCTGGTGATCCACTGCTGCCGTTGTAAAATTGCTAATGACAAATTTGTGGTTGTGCTGAACTGTCAGGAAGCACATAAGCGGCAACAGTACAACAAATGCTTAATGCTGATTTGGTCATTTCTACTGTCTGTAAAACGACTCCGTCAACAAGCACATAAGGAATACGGTACTGGTAAGCTACTAGTGGAATGAGCGACCGCAAGCTTCAGAGCCGTTCCTAACGGGGTCATCAGTCCCTGATTTTATTGTCTGATTCGTTGTTAAAAACGCGTATGGTGTCGTGTTCAGAACCCTGTGACCTGTGGCATGTGTTATAATTCAATATAGGATCACGGATCACAACAGCATGCTCTTAGCATGAAGGTCAATAGAATTGCCATGTTCGTCTCTGTGGTGGTTATTGATCACTATGCAAATGATTACTGGTCGAAGGTGGTTCCCCGAAAATGGTTGAAGTGGGTTCCGCAGCGCTAGCGACTAGTACTTGAAAGTCAGTTCAAGCGATACTACTGAATGACTGGGGAGGGATTCGATGAGCAGGTGGAGATGCCGCCTCATCACTAGAACATGTCGTGGTTGAGTTAGAGAACCCAAGCGCGAACCATATATCGGATCAGGTGTGTCCGTTGTTTAGCTTACACTATAGATGCGGAAAGCTTAGGAGACTGAGTCTTTGTATGGGATTTAGGGCGAATTAAATTCTGATTTCTTTTAGGTTCTAGACCGGGGATCCTGGCCTTGACACAAAATGCAGGCCATCTGCGGATTGGCTGTAATGTTCACATTTTCATCGAATCCGGTAATGACACTGCAGCACGCGTTAGCAGCGTGTTTTTCTACCTACTAAATATACCAATATATATAGATCTACCTACACATGTAACGACAGACTAGCCCGTTACAAACCAAGCCTATCGAGGTGGTAAACATGATTCAAATGACAATTTCGTGGCTCACTGGTGGATCATGCCATACTATTCGAGTACACTTGCGGGCGTCAGTACCTCAGCATTTAGTGATATTCTTCTCGATGTCATGATTTTCATAGCGGTTATTTCGACAACGCGACACTGTCCGACACCTTGCCAAGTGAGCCGAAGCAATATCCTATGAACTTGCGCAATGTATCGCACATCGCCCGAAGATTGATACCAGAGTCCCGAAACACAATGCTGAGACATCAGGGACCTCTTTCGAGGTTGGAGCTCTAATAGGACACAGCCAGTCATCGACAAAACCACCGCAACCAATTCGGTTCTAGGTAAATGACGAAATGGATCAGGAACAACATGAACAGATATGAAATTTTTATAGTATCAGATATCAGATACCGTGTGTGAATACAAACCGCATTGAAATCGATGAATTGCCATTCGGGTACTGTGTAAGCTGTGCATTCGGATTGATTCGTCTTTCTGATTGCATGTGAACTAATGGCAAATATTCCTGCGGCTGCTTACAATAGACTTCAACCACCTCGTGTGTATCACGTGATGTTTGAATTTTCAGAAAATATGAAACGGGAGATCATTCTCCAATGAAGAATATTAGGTGCTTTTCCATGCCACTCGTTTCGAGCTCATTTCAGAAACCCTCCCATGGCGCGCAGATCTCGTACTGCTAGTCAAAAACTTGTGTCTCGGCCAATTCCCTCCATGTGACAACGCTACACCGCGATAATGGCCTTCCTGGAGCCCTGGAGAGAGTTGACGAAGCTAGGATGGACGTCTGAAGAGGCCCAGCCGACTTTCCGATAACCATACTTACCTCAAGCCAAACAATCCCAAGAGAGGTGTGTAGAGCAAAGCTTTTTGATGTTGGTGGAGAGGCGCTCATGAAGTATTTGGATCGCTGTGATTCAGGTAAGCATACCAATGGTTCTGGTGTGATGCATCTCACACTGTATGCCACTTTAGATGAGATTGTGGCGGAGTGCTCTCCAGGAAATACGATCGAAAAGGAAATGCAGTGGTCACAGTCCCGAGACAGTGACAGAGGGATGGATCTGGACTAAGATGCCGGTACGACGGTACGGCTAGGCTGGAGACCAGAAGGTGCGAGATGAGTGATGGGTCCAGCTCAGCCGGATAGCATCGGTGAATGCATGTGCCGAGATCAAGATCCGAGCCCATTGTAGATACTCCGCAGTCTGTGGAGTTACAATAAAAGAATGCAATACCGAGTCGGGGGTAGCAGTGTGTGGACATAGGAGGCGGTGACACACCTGGATCAAGTGTCGCCGAGATGGGAGTGGTTTGGGAGCCGAGCTGACTAGATCAGGATCTTGCCCCACGGTAATGTTATCCTACCTCACGATCTGGCCCGGTAGTGAAACGGAGGTAGATCCTGGATCTTGGGTCAGGATCTGGGCCCGATAGTTGAGCATGGGATGGTAAAGTACCGCAATCAGATGATTGCATCAAGGTACCTGGCACGGACGACGACGGCAAGGATGGGGAGATTGTAGAAAACACACAGAATAGGTCGTGCACCGTTGATGAGTGGACGCAGGATAGGACCAAGGATGGGATAGGCGTTAACCATAATTCGAAACCGAATTCGTCGTGAACTACACGAGTGCTTCACCTCCGCGAGGAGAACTTGGTCAGAGTGGCGCTCGTCGGAGGTATCCCATCCATCAGCCTGCAGCTGACCCAACTCCTCATCGTTCACATCAATTTCCACTGGAAATTCGTCGGCTTCAAGACCTTCAGACTCATCATGACTTCAATCTTCTCGCGCAACGGTAGCATCATCGCCGTCTGGATCACTCATCCCCCCCCGTAACGGCACGTTCAGTCGCAGACGTAGTATATGCATGAGCATCCGTAACCGCGAGTTCCGTCGCAGACGTAATATCCATAGGAGCCTCCGGAACAGCGTGATGATGAGTATACGCAACCGCTTCAGACGCTTCCGGAACTTGCATTTCCAGTACCTCATGAAGATGAGGAGTACACTCCGTAATTGCTTCAGCTGCAAGATCCGTAACAGTTCAGCCGGTTAGCACGACGACTTTAGAAACGTTTGGACACAAAACTTACTTCTCTTGCGCCGTTTTGAAGATGCCAGTTTGCAGGAGCTCGTCGTTTGCCCGTCGAAGGACCACGTCGGTCCGGCTGGGGTATCGCAACACCTTGTGTGGCCTTGCTTGCAGGTCGTGGGGTTTTGCGAGTGGCAGTCTTTCCAGGAGCAGGTAGCTGCGCGGCAGATTCTCTCGTTGCTTCAGCAACTGTTAGGCGCGATGCAGCACACGTGGTTGCCGCAGTGGGAGCAGAGAAACCATGCGCCAGCCCATCTTGAACGCCAGTAGAAGCTTCTGACCCCGTGAGAGTTTGCGTTTCATTACCGAGCAACGTCATGGCATCCGTCATCGGCAGCACCGTGCCCTGCTTGTTTCGACCGAACTCCAGCCATCCTTGACGGCAGTAGCGCAACAAGCTTTCATCTTCTAGCACGACACTCACGATAGACCTGGATCAAAAGAATATCATCACGTCGCTCACCTACGAACAAAGAAGTCGATGCCTTCAGTCCCATTAAGATTCCCATCGGGCGGCAGGTATCTCTGGGCGTTACATGAGGCCTGTAGATTTGCGGGACGTCCAGCCTTTCTTCGTCAACTCGCTCCATATTTGCTGGTACGGCTTCTCGTACGCGAACACGACTGTCTTGAGTGATGGTCTCTGGTCTGGCGCTGATTTCGAAATGACAGGCTCGCCGAGGCCACGCGTCTCTCTGGATATTTATATCCGTAACCCGAACCCTTCATGAAAATCTCATGTCTCATCAGACACAGACACTACAACAAGCCTGCTTAAATATTTCATTTACAAACTTCTATATGCGAATTTGGCTGCGTCGAGTCTGTTGCGGACATCGCTGAATAGTTTTACCTTTATAAATTATATTCCGGAGAATCCGTGATGCCGGATTAGAAGGGTTAAATCTACTGAAAGTTGCAACTGTCGTGGTATAGGACGTCTACCAAAGAATTTGGTGGTTGCGTTCTTCCTTCCTGCCCATGTCTTCACGGATCATACGTTCTATTTCTTAGTCCGTCCAGTAATTATTGATACATATGCAGGCACTATACTACAAATATATCATTATCTGGTTCTAGTATTATACAATAGCAACATCACCTTACTGTGTGTCCTACTACTTCGGAATGACCCATTCAAAGCCTCTATGAATTATTGTCAAGTACGAGCGCTCGAAATAGCTGGACAAATTACAGCAGAATACTTCAAAATGAAAGCGCGGGATTCAAAATGTGAAATAAGGAGCCGAGCACTCATCTCATGAAAGACAAGTCGTACGAATTTAGATTCGAAAGGGCCAAAAATCTGCAAAGCGCAATACATGTAATATTATGTAGCATTTCGCTCGGCATTACATGTATGTGATCGAGCGCTGTTCTATTCAGTTTCTGACTACTTATTGCAGTGGTGTGCTCGTACCATGTGAGGTCAGATTGGCATTTTTCCTGAAAGGCAGCCGACTTCTCTCAAGATAGTTCTGTAGGCGGTGTATTTGTGGCAGCTTGTCACCACATACCGCGTAAGCGAACCTCAATGTACGTGATTTGAGATATGATTAGCCGTATTTATCACAGCACATCAATATTGGTACGTAATACCCTACAAATTACACAAGTATTGTCGACTTGTATTGAGGAGAGACCATCAATAGCGCGACCATATATGCTTAAAATACATTGTTAGTAGCAATGAATCAAAGAGGGGTGACTTGAGGGCGTATTTGATGGCATTTATAGATATACACGTTGTGACGATGAAAAAGCCTGATGGTTTATATTATATTAGATACATACAGTATCAAGGAGCTTTGATTTTAAACATATGGTATTGAAAAACGATTCACTTAAAATAAAGGAACTTCGCCTAGGACAGTGGCTATGCGGTACTTGTATTATTTGCATGCCAGTAACGTCGTCCTGTCCTTCATGTTCCCTCTTTCCGTGGCACCGAATGCTGCTCCATCCGTAATCAACAGGCGCTTCCCGCTGGGTAATCAAGGGTAGGCGCAACATGTATTAATAATATTATATTATGATATAATAATACTGGGCTAATACATATACCAAGAAACCTATTAAACACTGACTGCCAGTACCCAATGCTGTTACCCGTACATCTCAATCATTGCTAAAACACGTGCCAGGCCACCCCACATGCGTGCACCTATCCTTCGTCGCCCTAGCAGAGTATTCGTGCTTTTTGGTACAAGTAGCACCATCGCCACTATGCCAATTCCAAGCTCCTTCCAGACATCCCTTTCGATTTAAGTTGCAGCCTACGTGCCGACAACAGCAGCGTCAAGCAGAGGAATCCTTTCCACCCGACTGATGCCCGAGAAGCTGTACGCGTCTCCTAACAAATACATGCCATAAGCGTTCGATTGTTAAGTACTATTACAGTCCATGCTTGAAATGATGGTCACCACGCAACTGACGGCATTGTATCGCCACAAAACCAACAGTGCCGGCATCACTACACTTATAATTACTGTATCAGCCCTCCATTTTAGTATGCATGCAGGAAGACATCTCGGAAATGACAGATTTTAGAACTACTATTAAAAGAGTTCTTCTGTGACGGCTAAAGTTCAAACCCAGACAAAATTAGATAAGCTTAGGTAGCCTCCTTCCAGCAAGACCTTGCTTTGTGGTAGGCACCCACGCAATCCATCGCCACCGGAGCATGTTGCCCCATCGGCACGCAAACCATTATAATATTAATAGGCAATTGAAAATGGGCTTACATGTCCTCGCAGCACAACTTATGCTCACGAGAAGAGCAGTGTCCATGCATGTATTGCAGTAGTAGGAACACGTGGTTGGCGGTACGGATAGGATCCCATCCTAGTAGGACTCCTACTCCTTTCCATTCAGCTTCCGTGGCACCAAAATGCTGCTCATTAAAAGCGTGCTTTGGTCAGCTCTGTCAGTTCCCAATTTTGCGGTTACCTGTCAAGCACCTTCATAACACGCGGCATACTACCCCACAAGCATGCGCCTACCTATCGTTGCCCTAGCAGCAGCATTCATGCTTTTTGGTACAAGTAACGCCGTCTCCACTATGGGTGCAGTGGCCGATACCAAGTTCCTTCCAGACACCCCTTCCGATTTGAGTCGCAACCTCCGCGTCGAAGAAAGCAGCGTCAAGCGTGCGCATGTCGACACCGTCAAGGAAGACGAAGAGAGAGGTCTCAAACCCTTAACGTCAGCGGGTTCTTGGCTGGAAAAGCTCTTCTACAAGATTTTCCCCCACGTCACGAACCTGAGCGAAAAAAGGAAGCACATCCCGTATAACGGCCTGCGCGTGGAATCTATCGGAAACGGAGAGGTGCGCGTAGTTCCCCGTAGCTACAGACATTGAGGCGTTTGATCGTGCAATGACGTTGCCTTCCTGTTAGATTTCTTCGTATCTGCTTCAATCGTTTTCAATCCATTTTCAGATGCATGACGTGTTCGAAAGCTAACGTTCGTGTCACCATTGTACGATCCTTGTCATAAGATGTGACCAATTTCTACATGTTTGACAGTCGAGCACACGGATGCCATTTTATCGCCGTAAAGCAACAGCTGCAGCCACTTCAGGAGGGGGAGGGGGGGGGGCTATCACAAAATTCGCTCACAGACCGTGTGAAGAATGTTGGCGCTGGTTCAGCGCGGTGCAATGCAACGACGTACTTCCCGCCAAGATGACCGAGACATTGAGCCATCTCCGCGGCTTGCACGAGGCAGTCAATGTGGTGGTAAGACCGCCAGATATGACAGCAACTTGTCCTTGTAGCCACGTAGCAACGACGGATCCAAAAATTACTGTTCTATCTCTAATACAGCCACAATAAGTAATGATATCTCAAAGGTTATTTTGTCCCGTAATCAATTATATTAAATTCCACTTCTTCAGGATATCCGTTATTACAAGATCGTAAATTACGTTATATAGCCACTAACCCCTGTAAATTATAATTATGACGCTAAATTGCGCAGCGCGGGCGTTCCCTCCCATTTCATCATTTCTGCTCGAGCAGCTACGCACGAACCCTCGGAACAGTAGCATTAGCAATGGCCGAGACCAAGGAGTTCACGCTGGAGGATGTGGCCCCGCACAAGACGGCCGAGGACTGCTGGATGGTCATCCGTGACGAGGGCGTGCGCAAGGTGTACGACGTGACGGCCTTCCTGGACGACCACCCGGGCGGGCCCGAGATCATGGTGGACGTGGCTGGTCAGGACGCCAGCGACGAGTTCGAGGACATCGGCCACTCCAACGACGCGCGCGCGCAGCTCAAGCAGTTCGAGATCGGCAAGATCAAGGGCGACGTGAAGCAGGAGGCGTCCGCTAAGGCTGCGACCAGCGCTGGCGGCGGCAAGACGTCGGCCAGCGGTCGGCAGGACCTCAGCGGCCAGAACGGTCCCCTGTACGCCGTGCTGGCGGCCATGGTGGCCTTTGCTGCGCTCTACTTCCAGTACCAGTAGGCGGCAGCCGCAGCCAGTAGGACCGACTGGAGTGTGTGGCTGTCAGAGCACCATGTTCCTGTCGAACGACTCGCGGCCGGGATAAACTATCGTTACATATAAGGAGGAAGATTTTGGCTTTGAGACGCTTGCAGTTTCCTTGATGTTCGCTGGATGGAGGGGTACGTGGCCGGCGCGGTAATGAAAAAGTAGCCATCTATCGGCTGGTGGGCAGAAGCGCTCTCCGTCACTCCATTGATCCTCTTGCTCTACTAATACTGGAAGCTAAGTCTTATGTGCCGGAGCCTGGCGCGCTCTTTGCGGCATACAGTTTGTTCCACTGCGATTGCGCGTCTCGCTTGTTTTCCTTCTTGATTGCATCTGTACACACCATACAGACTTGATCAGCATAATCTCACCTCCTCAACCAGCTCTGACAAGCCACGCACGAGACTGCGCGTCGATCCGTAGATCCTCGGCTCGTCGCTTCATCTTTTCTGTCGAGATGGAGATCTCCTGCATTGCCAACTTGATACCCTGCAGTTTCTTCGCGTAGAACGGCAACTTCTCTAGCACCACGGCCGCATCTTCCAGCTGCTTGTTCGCCTTGAGTCCATTGTTCTGCTCCGTCAGCATCTTCAGCAAACGCTACAGTAGCCAAATCAAGCAAGAAAAAGTCACATTCTCCTCCCAGTAGCGTTGCAACTCCACTTTGCATGTTTACCTGCTGACTCTCCTTCAACTCGGCTATCCGGTGGATCGTCGCATCCAGCGAAGGCTGCACTGTATCCACGAACGCGTTGCTCATTACCTCAATACCGTTCACAGATTCGTCCACGTGCCACAGCTGGTCCTGTGTCTCTTCGGGCTTCAATGGAGCCTCTGTGCTTGTCTGTTTGATCTCTAGTCTCTTCGTTTCCTCCTGAACTGGACCCTCATCATCTTCCTCCGTCTCCACCGTATTCTCCTCCACCATCAGCTGCAATTCTCCTCCCTCTTCCTCTTCGTCACTCTCTTCGTTCTTTCCGCCTACTGCTGGCGCGACAACTGTGGGGACAGCGAAGCGCGGCGCCGCTGGGGACGACTGCGAGCTGAAGCCATTAAACTGGAAACTCATTGCTGCGAAGAACAGGCGGCACATTAGCGTACGAATTGGGCGTTTCTGCTATGCCATCGAACTTGGCAGCCCACCTTCCTCATCCTCCTCGTCCTCTTCGCTGTCTTCGCCTTCGAGCACGCGCCCGCCGTAGATATCGGCCATGGTCGTCACTTTACTCGGGGAAATGCTCGTGAAATGGATCAGCCAAAATTTCCACGAATTAGATCAGTTTATTTCAAACTCCAGTGCACGATTGGATAATATCGCGTTCCAAGTAGCGAAAATGGACGTGAAGGAGGAGCTGGCAGCCCTGCAGCTCGGCGAGAGCGAGGATGTAGCCATGGAGGATGCGGACGCGGGTGTCATGACGCTGGACAAGGTGTCGCTGCTGCAGGAGAGCGTGGATAAGACGGCGCTCAGCATGTTCAACGCGCTGCGGCTGCTACCGGCCGCGACCGGAGACGACGCCAACCAGCAGGAGACGAAGGACACGGTGCGAGCGCTAGACGACGAATTAGCAGGTATAATTAGCAGCTAATTTGTAGCTGCTGTGACAGATCACGACACTGGCGAACGACGTTCTCAAGATGGTGCAGGAGACCGACGCGCTGATCGACGACCTGCCGGGTCTGGACAAGACGGAGGCGTGCGTTGGTAGTTGTTGCTAGGGGTGCGGTGGAGCGGGGGTTTACGTGTATTGTTGCTGTGCTGGTACAGGGAACAAATGGAGGAGCTGCGACGGCTGCAGATTGAGAGCGAGGAAGAGGCCCAGACGTTGCGGCAAGTCGCCGAGGAAGCAGGTGCGACAAGGAGCTCGTGGAGAGTCGATTCGTACAGGATGCTGATGCTTGTTGTGACTGGTGGGGGCAGAACGGTGGATGGATCGCGCACGGGACTCGCTGCGTGTCATCTCGGAGACGCGTCTGCGTCGCTGACCTTTATCGAATACGGACTGCAATAATTAATTGCATCGGATATGCTGTTGGAGGGATGTAGCTTGGTAGTCGTAACCGCTCTTAAACCGTGTGATGGCTACAGCAAAAGGCAACATTGTTCACCTCTGATTGTGCGATGGGAGATCCAGAGGATGAATCCTGTTTAGCTACCAAGGTGTTTGGTCTAGAAGCTCTGTACGCCATCCACAGTCTGCAAATTCGATGCAGAGCCACCCACAAGTGCCAGTTTGCGCTTCGAGCGTCATGACAATGGGGTCACTTTTGAAGTTGCACTCCACGACAACATCTCGAAGACCTCATGCGCCAATTCACAGCTTCGGTGATTCTACTGACCGCCATCTTTGCATGCTTGGGCAGCTTTGCTACTGCGTGGTACGGTACTGTTAAATTCTACGGAGACATGGAGTTTGAAGGTGCGACGTACCCGTGGGGCATCTCCAAGACCCAGCGGTGCTACAACCTCTCGTGCTGGGACAACAGAGCGTCGTCGGTCAAATGGGATGGCCTGCCGACGAGTGGGAGCTTCAACGGCAAGTCGCGCATCGCCTTCTTCACCGGCAAAGACTGCACGGGGGACAGGCGAGACTGGCCCACGGATGGCTACATCAACGACAAGAAGGGTAACTACCCCATGGACTTTACGTTGGACGGGATCAACGACGGAATTTCCTCGTTCATCGTGTGGGAGACCAGCAAGAGGATCACGAACGGAAAGGACACGCCATGTCCGTGGGGAACGAGCTAAGCTACGGTGGTTGGCTTCTAACAAGTAGGAAGGCGAGTAAAAAAGAAGAGAACACGATGGCAACTGCTATTATCTAGTGGCATACACCCCCATTCTGTCTGTCTCTATCTGCGGATTGTCACCACCACGTTCTGCTAGGCTCATGTGTTGATGGTGGCAATGGCAACAGCAGTAATGACGAAGGTGAGGGCCAGGAAGACACTCGCAAACGGCACGGAGCTCACAACAGGCTCCGTGAACTCGGTGATGGCCGCGCCAGGGAACCCCCACACGCGCTGGCAGTAGCGACTACCAATGACCTGGAACCAGCACGGAATCGTTAACCCGAGCAGGAAGCCGAACAGTCCTGCAACCGCGAAGATGAAGTCGAGACGCTTGAACACGATAGCGAACAGAATCGGCGGCACCGCCACCGACAATCGGCACATGCTGCGCGTGATCCCCTCACCAAAGCGAGCAGTGAGGTGCGATGGGAACGACATGAGCATGTTGTCGCCGACAGTGACGCCCACCATCGGATACGCCGACACCACATTGATCACGGGGAAGAGCAGGATAACGAGCTGCACAATGATCCCGACCGGGTTGGCGTGGCCGCACTGCTCCCATCCGTTGCCGCAGCCCGTGTAATCACTCCACATGAGCGTCGCCAGCGGGTTGATCTTGTCGAAGGACAGCGCCCCGAGCAGGCCGACCAGTAGGTAGCACGTGCCAGCAATTAACAGCGCTGCAAACGCCACGAAACGCGCCTTGGACTTGGGATTCAGCGGCTGCAGCGCGTCCGGCATGTTGTACTGGCAGTTGAGCGCCAGCAGCGTGGGTCCAAAGCCCTTGCCAAAGTTTCCCCAGTTCACCAGACCGATTGCATCGTATCGAGAGGCCACAATGTCGTGTCCGTCGCTCGCCACCTTGACCAGCATCGTCACGAGCATAAGCACGAAGGCCACGATCCGGTACACGGACAGGAACTTCTGCACGAGCGCCTGATCGCTGATGTCCATGAGCACCATGGACAGCACAATGGCGGAGAAGATGGCCATGAACACGTAGTAGCCCTCCAGGCAACCGGAAGAGGGCGCGTCTCCGTACACGTCGCACGAGTCGCCCAGCACGTACGAGAAGAATAACGAGGCCGTGGACGACGAGAATACGGACGCGTACGACCAGAGCGAGCCGATGCAGTACAGCCCCATGACCAGCTGCACTGCGGCCTTGCCCACACGCCCCACGAACATGTCGGCGATCGTGGCGAACTCGAACTTGCGGTACGTGATCTGGTGGCGCGGGGCGCCTCCTCCCGTGGCCGCGCAGACACCCTCAGCCCTGGCCAGCGACTCTAGCGTGTAGTTCATGGTGATGAGCGAGCCGAAGACGCCGACGATCATTAGCGTGAGGCTGAGTCCGATGCCGGCCTCCATGAAGGCGTAGGGCAGGCCGAAGCAGCCTGTGCCGATCACGTAGTTGAGCGCCATGGCCAGCGTCACGGCCGGGCCGTAGGGCTTGACCGCCATGTGGTCGCCCTCCCACGAGCCGCTGAGGCTGCGCGTGAGCAGGTGCGTGCGCTCGGTGGCGGCCATGGCGAGTACTGTAGTGACCTGTGCAGAGACTTTGTCGGAATGGACGAGGAGGTGCGAAGATATGTCACCACACCACTGTACCTGCGAAAGATGATTCCTGATTCAGGTGGACGCCAGCATCGAAGATGAGGTCCAACAACAGCAACAGCAATGTTTGGGATCGGTGTCATGCTAGGACAGAACGAAGCTCCCGACAAGGCGAACAAGACTGGCAAGTTGCCACATACGCGGCCTTCTGCTGATTTATTAGGCGGCCAGCTCGATTGCTTGGCGCTCGCCCGCAGCGCTGCAGGACGACACGCAATGCCGTCGGCTGCAACGCTGAACACTGTGAAGCCATGAGATGCACCAAACATGGCGGTGTCGACTGCAAACAGGAAGCTGTCTCCGCGGCAAGTTGCTGGCAACACCGGTACATTGTACGGTACCTGCCAGGTGGACACTCTGTCCCCCCACGTCACACCCTCTCCAAACCGATCAAGTTGAAGATCTCTCCCGCACGTCGGAATCCGCTTCGTAAACAACACGTGTGAAGCGCCTTTGCCCATCGCAACGTCAGTCTGCGATCCACGCTCGAAAGCCCACACTACTACTCGCAATGCTGCGTCCGTTGCTCCGCTCACTGCCACGCACCACGCCGTCGCTGCTGGCGCGTGCCCTGGCCACGTCCGCTGGCGACGTCAAGATCCAGAAGGTAGGTATGGTGGGTCTGGGACTCATGGGCCACGGCATCGCGCAGACCGCCGCGTCCGCAGGCTTCGACGTCGTGGCGCTGGACGCCAACCCACAGGGCCTCGAGAGTGGCATGAAGCGCATCGAGGGCTCGCTTACGAAGCTGCTGAGTCGCGGCGTCAAGAAGGGAACCATCACGCAGCAGCAGGCGGATGAACAGGCCGCTGCAGCGCTCGGTCGCATCACGCCCACCACGGAGCTGCAAGCGCTCGCGGACTGCGACCTCGTGATCGAGGCCATCGTGGAGAACGTCGAGGTGAAGAAGGAGTTCTACGCCAACCTGGGGCAGGTGGCCAAGCCCTCGGCCATCCTGGCATCCAACACGTCGTCGCTGGCCATCTCGGACTTCGCAGGCTCATCCGGCCGCGCGTCGCAGGTCGTGGGCCTGCACTTCTTCAACCCCGTGCAGCTCATGAAGCTCGTGGAGGTTATTCGCACGGACGCGACGGACCCAAAGGTCTTTGACGCCTGCAAGCAGTGGGTGCTGGACATCGGCAAGCATCCCGTGAGCTGCAAGGACACGCCCGGGTTCATCGTCAACCGCCTGCTGGTGCCCTACTTGGCGCAGGCCATTTCGCTCTACGAGCGTGGAGATGCCACCAAGGAGGACATTGACGTGAGCATGCAGTTCGGGGCGGGGCACCCCATGGGACCCATCACGCTCGCGGACTACGTCGGCCTGGACACGACGCTCTTCATCCTGGAGGGATGGGTGCGCGACCACCCGAACGAGCCGGCCTTCTTCGTGCCGGAGATCGTTCGCAAGAAAGTGGCCGAGGGCAAGCTGGGCCGCAAGACTGGCGAGGGATTCTACAAGTGGGACGGCGACAAGCGGCTCTAAATGGGATAGCTGGAGCAGCAACAGGAGACTCAAGCAACCCAGTTTTGCGTCCAACAACCTCCACGTCAACTAACTTGAAAACATCAAAAACTCACATTTCACCAGCTTCATTTGGCTACAGGCGAGACGGGGTTATGGTCTTGGAAACGGTTACCTGGGGGTACTGATTCTCGATTTCGATGTACCAGGCTGCAAACCACGCGCGTTTTTCGGCTTCACAGTTCTGCGAGATGCGTGCAAACAGCGCACTCTTGAGTTCACGGAGTACACGAGGATTGCTCTTCCAACGCGCTAGAAGGCGCTCTACTTCCATAGCACAAGCCTCCAAAATATTCATCGGCGCCATCTTCATCAATTCAAATACCAAGCCGGCCAGGTACAAACCGTCCGTCTCGCTCATAGAGTTATCCTCGGTTGCAGGTTTTCCTGAGGCCTCCTCTTGGGTAAGCTTCGTCGGTAGTGCTTCAGCTGCCATCTTGTCTTCCTCGGTTACTAATACAGAGCAACGGTCGCAGCATTTCCGGATCGCCCACAGGACCATTCGCTGGGCTGTTTCCACGATCTCATTGTCGTTCGCTGTTGGCAGTGTGAGTGCCTCCGTGTAGAACAGAGAGCCAAAAATCGCGCCGCACGTCTTCGTGAGAGCTTGTCGGGAGGCGTTCACTGGATACGCAGCAAGCGTGACTTGCAGGTAGTGCGGGAAAACAGTGAAGAGTGGCGTGAACTGCGCTAAGTGCGTAAGACACACGCCGATAAACCTGTGAGCGAAGGCATCAACCGGCTCGAAAACATTGTACAGCCCGGAAAACACCACTGCGAGCGCGTCATCCATCAGCGTTGTGCACTGAAAGAGCAATATGCGCAGTTTGCGTTGCATGACAAGCCCAACGGCCAGGGTCTGACACCCAGCAACGATATTCATCTGTGGTGGGATGTCGATATTTGTCGTCATCGAATGCATTGCCACTGACCGCAAGACAGGTGCGAAGATTGTGTTGGGTGGAGTAGCAGTCTGCTCCAGCGCCTGCTCCAGCTGCTGTGTCACTGTTTGCATCGACACATTTGTGGTTGGTGACGCACACACCTCTCGCGCAAATTCAATCCGAGAGAGTGCCAGGAACGCCCGAACGAGATGACCAGATGATAGGATTTTAAGAGTCGGCGCGACCGTGACGTAGAACTGCTTGAGGAACATCACGATTTCCGGTGAGGATGCCAGCAAGCTTTCATCTTGAACTGCGTTGGTAGCTAAAGGCGCTAGTTGAGTCAGCATCTTCGGGCGAAAAAGCTCCGAAGGAAGCACTGATTGTGCAGCAGCTAGAAGTGCTAAATGAGCAGAGAGCGAAGTCTGGAAGAACCCGACCATCTCCTCGATGCACGACTCAGTCATCCGTAGCGAGTACTCTTGCAGAACAGCGTGTGAAGGCTCAGCAACTAGCGTCTCCAATCTCCGATAAACTTCCGTTTGATAGTCGGAGATGCACATCCCATCGAGTGGCCTCAAGCGTGAAGACAGCAGCGGTAAGCAAACAATTTGCAGCAGTGCAAACTGGCTGAGAAGAGTCGCATTTCCAGACTGTAGCTGAATGCTGGAAGATCTATCATCTCCAAGCACTGCAAGTCCCAGCGCCATAGCAACAATGGCAACGGGGCTCTGAGGTTGCGGGAACAACCCGCGCGATAGTTCGTCAACTGTAGCACCACTCAGCGACTCCAAATACTCCACCACCCCCGGTGTCCGACGAGTCGTCGTCAGTCCACTCAAAACCACCACAATGACCGCAACACTCGTAGCACTCCTGCTGATACTTTCCGCGTCCATCTTGAAAACGGCAAACTTTACCAAAGCATCGACCAGTAACGAGCTGTTGGTCGACGCAGTGAAATGCCCTCTAAGCTGTGCAGCCACATTCGCAATGAACGCGACTTCATACCCACGTATGACAGTCGCCATCCAGTGCAGAAACACCTCTATCAACCTCGGGGCAACGTGGTCATACGCTCCAGTCGGAGCTCCATCCAGCGGTCGGCCCAGCACCGCATCCCACAGCTCGCGACTGAACGCCACCTGTTTCTCCTGGTTGCATTGTGTCCGCGATACCGGAAAGTTCACCGGGGGGCGTGACGTCTTTACGAGCGTTGCGAAGCTCGCAGCCTCCGCTCCAGAGCATCGCAGCACGTCCAGAGAGCAGCCCAACTCGGTCCACAGCATCCAGAACCTCCAGCCCATGGCTTTCTCCGTCTGCTGCTTGTGCCAACGCAGAAAAACCTGCGATAACTCATTCAGCATCTTCTCCTCCGCAATCTGTCGGCACGAACGCGTCGCGATCTGGCTGTGCAGCCAGCCGAGAGCGCGCGTCATGGCCTGGGCGACGCCTTCTACCTCGTCGTGGTTCTCCACCGCCAGCAGCTCGCAGCTCGCAGTGCTCAGCACGCGCATAGAAGACGCGAGCTCGTCCATCAGCAGCGTCTTTAAACCTGTGGGGCGCAACAACTCCGGCGCGCGAAATGCAGCGTCTTCCTCCGTCATAACCTTGAACTTGGTCGCGTCAACAGACCCTGACGAGTTGCATATAGGTTTGATTGATGGGTTTAATACAGTCAGGGAGAGGCGTTTATTCTGTTTGAGGGGTGGATTGACATGTTGACTTGACACGCGACGCCAGCCGCTCATCTGCTTGGAGATCGCCAATATGCTGCCGCCAGCCTTAGCGAGTTTCCTAGAGAACCTCAAGCTGCAGGCGCAGCGCCACGGCGTCCTGGCCCCCGTCCTGGCGCTAGCGCTCGCTCGCTTCGTGTACCACCGACGCCGCGGCCACTTGGACCAGCTGCGGCTGCACCGCGCGCTCAGTCGCCAGTTGACCAGCGAGTTCGACCCGAGCAGTTCTGACGACGCAGTGGCCCCCAGCCCCATTGACGCGCCTGCAGAGGAGTGGAACGTCGTGGCTGAGGACGGCACCCAGGCCCAGTCGCTCGTGTATTACCCCACGCAGCAGCACGACGAGGAGAAGCTGCTGGTACTCGTGGTCCCTGGCAACCCAGGCGTCCCGTTCTACTACCTGCCGCTCATGCAGGAGCTCGTCCGGACGCACGGACGCCGCCATGAAGTGCGCTGTCTGTCTCACGCAGGCCACTTTATGCCGTGGAAGAACAACGGGCGCGCCTTTTCGCTCAAGCAGCAGCTGGCGCACAAGGCCTTTTATCTCGAGCAGAGACTGCGGGAAGACCCGAAACTGCGCTTCATCCTCATTGGACACTCCATCGGCAGCTACTTTCTGCTCGACATTGCACGGAGGTTCCCCCAACAGATCGCCAAGATGGTGTTGATGCAGCCTACTATCATGCACATGGCGCTCTCCCCCAAGGGCCAGCAGATGATGCCGCTGTTCAACCACTATGAACACGGTGTTACACTAGTAGCCTTGGTGGAGTACTTGGTACCCTCGGGGCTGCGTCACTGGATTGTGCGGCGTGTGGTTGGAGCCAAGACGTCGCAGACGCTGCAACTGGCGTCGCTGTCCCTCGTGAACGCGAGCGTCATGCGCAACGTCTTGGGAATGGCTGCGGATGAGATGAAGTACGTGGCCGACCTTGACAAGGAACTCATCGCACAGCACGAGGACAAAATCCTCTTTGTGTACTCGACGGTGGACGAGTGGGTGCCCGCTGAGTTCATGCAGGAGTACCAGGTGCGCTTCCCGAACGCGCAGCACCGTGTCGTGCCTCAAGCTCACGCCTTCATGATGGATAAAAACGGCACGCGCGACATGGCGGCGCATATTTCGCAGTGGGTCGGCGACGTCCTTGAAGGCAAGCAGGTGAGCGAAGTCGACGCTACTGCGGCGTAGAACTGCAAAACTCTGTCTTTTATATATTTTTTCTGCCTGTCTAACGAATTAAAAATGGGTTTTCATCGTTTAGGTTTTAACTTGACTAGCTTGCTGCTCATTTGTTGTTAGGCAGATCCAACCTACAGTGAATAATCAAGTATTCCTGAGGCTCTAGAAACCTCCGCACCAAACGTCTTTACGACCTCAGATCCCCAACGCCTTCATGATACAGCACGTGTAGCATTACGGCGCACATTTCACACTGCGAAGGAGGTCAGTTTTATCTGTTTGTACTAAGTATTTCTTAGTCTCTGCATAACTAGCAGTTCGAGTCTACCATTTTCAATGTCAATAGATTGTGCAACCTGACTCGTAGCTTCTTCTTCTCTGATCTTCAAGCGGGAGGGCTTCGCCCCAAGCAGCAGTTGAAATCCCAAGGGCATGGTAGCGTCGTCCCCTTCTTGGTCTTACTGTATTGCCAGATCATGAACGATGAGATGTCGTCGTCGATGCCGTCTAGGAAAAAGTTCCCAGGAAAGTATCCCGGATCCTTAATTTCCCAGTGGCGGACCGTGCCCGTGCAGTCCTTGTCCGTGTAAAAGGCGATGCGAGATTTCCCATGGAAAGCCCCCCACTCCACGAGACCGCTCCACTTGGCCGATGTAGCTCGGTCGTTGTAGCAGCTCAGGTTGATGCACTGCTGCGAATCGTCGATGGTGTACTTGTACGTGTCGCCGCTGTCGTCATGCCACCGATTGTTGTAGAAAGTCACACTCCCCGAGCCATCACAGACACGAATACGAAGACGTGGGTGAGTAGAGAGAGCAATGCGAAGGCGGGCATTTTGCAAGGTGTTCACGAGGAGAATCGGAAAGTGCTTCAGCCCAACCATAAATACTTGTACTTGATTCATGCTTTACCGTGGGAATTCATTCAATCAACTGGTGTCATCATTGACGCTACCGCACTCTCAATCCGAGCGATCGAAGGCTCTCTCCCCTCGGCGAACGCTCAGCCACCCACTTTGTTTTTTATACTGGTAATCGCTCCCTAGGCTGCTTGGCTCTGATGAAACGTTAGTTGTTGGCTGTAGCTAAGGTACCAGAGCTGCAACCAACAATGTGTCGTAACAATCAACCCTCAAGTGAAAGGGGCTCCTTGTGTCCTTCTGTAGCTGTGATATAAGAGGAGACTCACAGTTTCAAACAACACTCAAGGCGACGTTGGAAGGGAGGCAATCCCAGATATTTATATCTGACCCACATACAAACCTCATTAGACAGCAATCCCCTGTAGCTTGTCATTTCATGATTCCCGCTCAAGCCCAGTAGCCATGTCTTCGCTCTATGTCGCCTTTGTTCTCGTACTGATGATATTCTTTGGGGACACTTGTTTGGGGAACATCGAGGTCGCTCAAGACTATATCAAATTCGACGGCAGCGTCGAGCTCTATTCCTATTTTGTATCTAATACATGGCTTGCTTCAGTTCGCATTTCTGCTGAAGGAAAACAATGCTGCCTATCAAACTTACGTGCCTTTCCTCGTGGATTCTACTGCTGGTTTGGGTATTCGTGCGGACGGGAGCTACCGATTTGTGGCTCTATGACCACAACGACTACGACAACGGTAAAACGTTCAAGCGGTTCAATTTCGGGACGTCCCAGCGCTGCTACAGCATCGTCGACTGCTTCGACAATAAAGCCTCGTCGGCTTCTTGGATCAATACGCCTAAAGAAACGTGGTTCATCTTCTACGATGGAGAAGACTGCAGTGGCACGCAATACGTGTCGACAGCGACACCTTCAGGCCAGATGAAATTTGCTTCCGCCGGCCTCGACAACAAGCTCTCCTCGTTCATGCTCTGGGAGTACTCCGTCTATCTTTTAAAGGGGATCGTCAACATCTGCGAAGAAGATGCGATCCTCCTCTCCATCAACAATACTGTCAACTCGACTGCAGTAGACAGCAGCAGCAGCAGTGGAGTGAACGACACCGTCGGCTTCTGAAACAACCGTACGAGATTGTATGTTAGTAGCATTGCACTAACAAATTTAGTTTCTCTGTGACGTACCGGTAAATGCTGCTAATATCAGTGGCATTTAGCCATTACCACTACAGAATTCCCCGGCAAAGGGAGAAAGGTGGGACCAATAAAGACTGCGAGGTTACAAGATTAGCACAGAGTTTCATCAAGAGCCAAATG
>KV724546.1:344-20348 GCA_000500205.2 Phytophthora lateralis | reverse complement strand
TAATTAAAGGGACTAAACGATAGCTTTGGTCTAAAATGAGAACTGAATTGATTGTTAACTGGGTTTCCTCCTAAAACAGATATATCTATAATGAGGGGATCTGCCATCGGATGGCTGGCAGATTCCCTATCTAATGAACGACTCTTATTGTTAGAAATATGCTTCTTTCTATCAGTAATATCCCTTTGGATATGAATGTGGACCACTCTGTGGAGTGGTCAACCTGAATGTAGCCATTAGTGCATGTTGCACTAAGGTAGGAGGCGAACCGACTGTGTAGCCCCGCTACAGGCAGTGTGTTGATCATAGACTGGATGGAAGACAAACGCCCACCAAAATAAAAAAGATGAAACACTGGTATCGGGTAGGACAGCGACTATCGAGTATGTGTGGGGTGGTAACCTGGAGTCACCACTACAGACAACACAACAAGACCGCGGTTTGGGTTGCCAATTTCGTCATGGACAGGAGCCAGAGCGTCACAGTCGTTGCAGACGCAGCCGGAAGGGCACATGAGCTGTACATTGGAACGCACATCCGACAAGTAAATGACATTGGATACTGGTGGGAACAGACCGGAAGAAGATGGTGTGAAGAGACACCAGCAAGCAAGAGCGGGATGCAAAATGGAGGACGAACAGGGAAGTAAGGTGAAAAACCAGTTCTGGCGCGGTGCGCTTTTTCCCACCAATTAAACCTAAAAACGCGTCCTTGTAGCCTATTGGCTAATCTGCTGTTGAATCGGTTGTTGGCACGGTTCGCAGGGTGTTTATCATTTTAGAAAGGTCATATAAAAACATACAGGCTATACGTATTTGTGATCACCACGTGTTCGAGATGGAGGAGGAGGCCACGTACACTAACGAATACATACAGAGAGCGCTGGCACGTGTAGCTGCAGGCGAGAAAAAGGCAGCGATCGCGCGAACGTCACCTCTGCCACTGCGCACACTGTTTCAGTGGGTCAAGAGGGCAAACAAAGGCCGCCAACTAGGGCCCAGACACCCCGGACCCAAGCCGCTGTTTCCTGCCGAGCTGGAGGATGACTTGACGGAGTGGTGGCGGCAATGAAGTGGTGCGGTGTGACGGTTAACCGCAAGGATATCATAACGAAGGCTAGTGTAATACTCGACCTTGCTACAGCACGGACAATGCCGACGCGCAAAACGCTAACCAAGGTGATGACCGATGGATGGTACCGGTGATACCTCGAGGGCCATCCCGCCTTGTCAAATCGACTAGTGCAAAGCATCGCGCGGGTGAACAACGCTGCTGGTGAAGAGGGGGCGAGCATGCTACTCTTCACGTTGGCCAAGCTATTCGTCGAGGTGAAGATCGACGCCAGCCGCGTGTTCAACATATGACAACAGCCCCACACAGATTGGTCCAGGTAAGCAAATGGCTGCATCAATTCCTCCTTAAACTGGTATTCTAACCATATCGTTTTAACGAGATATGAAAGCTGAGACGTGTGTCGAGTTCGGAATCATGCTGGTGACATTACCGGCTAATGCGATCACCTCTTCCAACCCTTGGATGTTGCACTGTTCAAACCTTATAAGGACTGCGTACAAGGGCTTATGCTTGAGTGACTGTGCGCGGTCAACAATCCCGTGCTCAGAAAGTCCAAGGCAATTGCGATCGCCTGTACGGCGTACCGCAGAGCACTCGTAGACAAGCCATCGAGCTATGTCAATGGCTTTGGGGAGTGTGGCATCTGGCCATTGTCATTAGTAGCGCTGAAAGGGCGCTTGGACTTGTATTGGAGTGGCGGCGTCAAGGGAACGATGGGTACAGCGGAGTGGCTGACGCACTGAGAGGCGGTTATTGAAGAGGTGCGTAAAGAGGCTCTACTACTTTCTCCTGTTCATGTAGCCGGCAAAACGAAGAAAGCGTTCCACTGTGGACATCACAGGGACGCTCGTGACGAGAGAGCGGTTGATGACAGGCGCGTATGAGTGGGTAATTTAGACCGTGCCACTAATTGGTCCAGCTAAACCCACACTGAAATACTCCACTGATTTTTGTCTATCGTAACTTTATCATTTTGGATGTCCTCAACATACAAAAAAAATATCCCTGGATAGGTCTATTCATCTTCTTTGTATATATCACTTTAATAATCCGTATAATACACAAACAAAATTGCATCTTCGTGGATTTCGGCTTCTTCTTAGCTTTCATCCAGCCGCCCATTTAATGCTGTGGTTTTTGATGTTGCTGTAAATTCCAGATTGTGGCGTATCGCTTTGCAGCAGCAACAGTAGCACAACCTAACCTTTCTATTGTAAATAAAAACTTCCGTGCACATGTGGCGTATTATTATTCTACATAATAAATCCATCTCCTTTTCAGCCAATCATTGGCGCCATTCCTTCCTCTCCCCTCTTAGCCACAATCCGCCAGGAAGCGGGAACCACGTGGAGCTTCAGTCTCGGCGCGTCTCGACCGACCCAGTCGGCGCCTCTCATCGACTACAACGCGTGTGAGCGTGAGCAGGAATAAATATCCTCTCCACCCACGTCGGAAGCGCCGTTAGCGTCCGCGAATTGACGTCAGGACGTGCTTCTAAATCGGCCAGGGTTAAACCACAGCTCTTCTTCCCAGCATGTTCGGACGCTTCTTCAAGAACAAGGAGGACGGCAAGAGCGGCCCTCCTGGCCATCAACGCCAGAACGGCCAAACGGACGAGCCTCCCGTGGGCGGAGGCTTCTTCAACCTGCCGCCCCCAGTCTCCAAGCCTTACGGCGGCCAAAATGCTGCCCCAATCAACCCACCACCAGCTGGAGCTGCAGGCTTCCCGCCTCCTCCTTACGGCAGCTCCGCGTCACAGGATACCAGCTCTTCAATGGGGGGAGGAGCTCCTGCTGACATGTTCGGCGGCATGTCAGTGAAAGCTCCACCCGCTGCTAGCGGCAATGGAGGGAGATTCCAGCCTCCGTCGCAATATGGAGGGGGCTATGGATCCCCCCCACCGGTGGCAAAGCCCACTGGCAGCTTGTTCAGTGGACTGGATGTGGCTCCTAGTGGCCCCGCACCTATGGCACCTCCTGTACACGACGACGGTTTGACTTATGAGCAGCGGAAGCCCACGAGGAGCTCCGGGTCGTTTAATTATCTTGACGTGGCAGGATCGAAGGATAACTTGGGCGCGTCGCAGTACTCCCGAACGAGTGGCACAAGCAGCACGGGGACGACCACGTCCCGCTCGAGCTCCAAGGTTGGGAAGAAGAAGAAGAAGAAAACGTTCCGTCCAGGCTTCGGACGACAGCTCTCGGATGAATCCGCTGCGGCGCTGCAGCGTGGAGATTTGAAGGAGGACGAGGTTCTGCAACAGACACGGGAGGGACGTCGCATGTCGGACCGCTCGGACAGCTCGCGCAGTTCGCGTAGCGTGACAGGCCCCACAGATCTGGCACATTTGTTGCCGCCCGTGAAGTCGGGCTCAGTTTTGAAAGGACTGACGGTTCACAAGGGGAGCACGCCTTCTGGTGGTGGCGTTCTCGCTGGCCTTACCGTTCACTCGTCGGCCTCGCCTTCTCCTTCGCCAGCAAAGGTGTTGGGAACTACGGAATCGGAATCTGGTGGGAATGGCGTGCTGTCAGGATTGAGTATTCGTGGCACGCTGAGCAGTACTCGCGATTATGACTCGAATGAAGCTCCGGAGGACATTCCCGTGGAGGAACCTCCTGCCCCTGAGGTGTACGAAAAGTCTGCTCCACCAGTGCCGGCAGCTCCCCCCACTCCAGAGGACCGACTATTCAACACTCTTCATGACTTTCATGAGAGTGCTATCAGCTTCCGGCAGCTCACTGTGAAGCAAAACGAGGAAGAGAACAGGCTTCTAGAACGCAAAGCGCAACTGGCCAACCAGCTGACGCAGTACGAAATGGACTTGCGTGACGTTGAGGCCCAGCAACACCACGCTTGCGAAGTCGAGGATTTTGAGAAGGCAGATGCGCTCAATGCCACTATTAACAGCGTGCGGCATTGCATCACGCTTACCGAAAGCGACGTTCGCAAAGTGGACAGCGAACTTGTAGCCTTTGTGAAAGCCAAGGAGAAGGCGTTTGCGAACCAGCTGAAAAGCACTCGCGGTACGTTGCGTGAGCTGGAGAAATTCCGCGAGGATCAGGAGTCTGAACGGACGGGCGTGCGCAATGAGTACAAACTGTACGAGGCAAACCAAACGGAGCAGTTGCAGTTTGAAGCAGAACGCATTGATACGGAAATGCATCATGTGTCAGTAAGCCTGGAGAATGTCGTTGCTGAGAAGTCTGAGATTGAGGCGACCATCGAGGGCCAGTGCAGCTCTGAATTCGCTGTCCAGACACAGCTAATTGAGGAAAAGAAGGCTGTGGAGGAGGAAGTCCGCGAGTTAGAGCGCAAGCTGAAAGAGAAGTTGGAGCGCGTGCAAGAAATCCAGTCGTCGATTGACATAGCTCAACGCGACATCGACACGGTTCGTGGACGTTACTCTCGTCAACTTAAGCGAATCGCTGATCGCGAAGAAGGTATCAAGAAGACTAAGGCCGAGGTGGAGTCGGATGGAGAACATCTCGAGCAACAGCGCAATAAGTTCCAAGAACAGCTGAAGCAGTATGCAGACGACATTTTTATTATCGGCAAGCGCATCGGCGCAGTTAAGAAGGAGATGCGTGCTGCATCCTTGCTGGCGAACGTTTTGGAGGTGCAGGAGACTCGTCGCGAACAGTCTATGATCCGCAAGAAACAGCAAACGGCGGAGCTGAGCTCACTGAACGATGCTGCTGCAGTCGCTGAACAGAGCTTTACTATGCTGAGCAACCAGCACGAAGAGTTGGAGAAGTCTTTGTCTATCCATCGGAATGCCATTGCGTCAGCGGAGGCCATGATCCCTCGGTTGGAGCAGGAAAAGAAGGCGTCTGCTGCGCAGCGCAACTTTAAGGAAGCGGCGCGGATTTCCAAGGATATTAAGGCATTGGAAAAGGATCGTTCGACCGCCGAGGAGATGGTTGAGGTAGTGGAGATGGAGCTGCAAGACTTGAAGGAGCGTATTGACAAGCGTGAGGTTGAGTATGAAGAGAAGAAGAAGGAGCTGAAGGAGATGGAGAAGCATCTGGAACTGGGAACTCTGCAGGAGCTGTGGAAGGAAGCGAAGCATCTGCGAACAGCCTTGCGAAAGATTGAGAGATGCAAGAGCGAGGGCGATGCTGCAGATGACGGCATCGACTTCAGATCGTCTGCGATGCTACTGGTCCAGGCCGAATACGACGCGTGCATGGTACAGGTGGAAACGTTCGAGAAGAAGTATGATGTGACTGACCCCGCAAAGGATGAAGAAATGGAGGATGACGACGACGACGATGACGAATCCATTGATGGTGACGAGAATGAGGGAAGTGAGCATATTTCAGTCGTGCGTTCAAGCTTAGCGGGGAAAATGACTGATATCGAATCGTCGGATGTCGATGTTGAGACCCTCGAGGACGGGAGCTCTGCGCTGGAGGAGATTGCTGCTCAGTTAGCCGAGTTGGAGGCGCAGATCGAGAAGGCTACAGAAAACGAGAATTACGAGCTAGCAGCGAAACTTGACGAGAAGATCGAAACCCTGAAGCAGCGCGAGCAGGCCATTGAAGCCTCGATTTCTCAGGAAGCGTCAGATGATGTTCATGGAAGTGGTTCTTCGGAGGATGCTGTGGAAGAGTCAAACAGTGGCGAATATTATGCAGAGGAGGAAGATGAAGCCGAGTTGGAATACGTTCACGAGGAAATGGTTAGCCCCGTGAGTGCCGTGCGAAGCCACGACGACCTTGCCCAGTTCCTGGAGACAATTCAACTGCGAACGGTGATGCTTGAAAAACAGATCGAATTGGCGACTGAGAATGAGGACTATGAGACAGCTGCGGCGTACGACGAGGAGCTGCAATCACTGCGGGAAGAGGAGAAGAGCATCCGTGCTCAGCTCGACTTTGGTACTGGAAGCAGTGGTGTGACGCCTTCGAGCATGTTCGGAGGACTTGATGCTAAGGCATCCGCTGAGGTTGATGACAGCCACGGATCGGAGCAGAAGTCACCCAAGGAACAAGTTGCTGAGCAAGCGACGACCGGTTCCCTTTTCGGAGGGCTTAATATGAGTAGCGGTCCAGCTGCCGCATCTGAGAGTTCAACCGACGTTCCGACCACGGAGCCGGATGTCGAAGCCGACGATGGAGTCACCGAAGAAACAGCAGCCCCCGCTAAGGAGGAGATCGCGTCGCCTACATCTTCCGACATGAAGGATTCTTTCTTCGGAACCCCCGAGGTGCCTGACAACGGTGCCAGTCTGATGGCACCCTCTGCGTCTGGATCACTGTTTGGTGGTTTGCAGTTGAGTGGCAACTTCCAAGTCAGTACGTCCTCCTTTTCTTCTCCAGAAAAGGTAGCAGAAGAGAGCGAAGATGACGAGCAAACTACATCTGCCCATCATGCTCCTGTCGACAGTGGAAGCATGTTTAATGGTTTGCAGTTGAGCTCAAGCGCGGTGGACCTATCGGCTGCTGCACCGACAGAACCTGCTCAGGTTGCGATGGAGACCCCTGGTGACATGTTTGGCGGTTTGAATCTGAGTAGCAGCGCAGTTGCAGCGGAGACCCCCGCTGACATGTTCGGTAGTCTGAGCTTGGGCAGCAGTGCAGTGGGCGACACAACTGCTTCCGTGGAGCCAGAGGCTCCTGCTGATATGTTTGGTGGTCTCAATTTGAGTAGCAGTGAGACAGCAGCTGCACCAGCCGCTCCTGTTGACATGTTTGGTGGTTTGCAGTTGAGTAGCAGTGCGGTTGGTGCTGCGCCGGCTGACGATTCGAGTGAGGCACCTACCGACATGTTTGGCGGTTTGCAGCTCAGTAGTAGTGGAATAGCTGCTGCACCAGTCGAGACCGAAGCGGACACTGCATCACCGTCGGAGGCATCCGATTCTTCCGCGAAGAGCGGGGGCGACACTCGCATGTCGATCCACGAGCTGTCCGAGCACTGCGCTTCGTTTCACTCGGACGCGGCCTCACCAGCGATGCTGAGCGAGACAACGAGCACAGAGACGACAGTTGTAACCACGACGACCACCAGGAAGCTTTCGGATGACGAGGAAGAAACGGGAATGGAGCAGGACGCGACGCAACCGTAGACGCGTTGTATGTACATGTTGCGGTCGTCTTGCATCTGCAGTGCGAGGCGAGCGCAAAACGCGGTAGACAAAGAGCGCGTGGTGTATCGTATCTGTGCGGACAAGAAGCCAGCCAGTGTAGACTCGTCGTGCCTTTCAACGAGACTGGAGGGAAGCGACAATAAATGAAATAGGAGTTGCATGCCGATGCCGGTGGTCGATGTCACAGCCGAACGTTGCGCTCTGCAGATATCTGCGTCGAAGCCGTTCTAAAAACTCCTCACTGCTTCTCTAGCCGTTACCTTGTGACCGGCCGGGCACGTCGATTGATCATGGGCGGAATGGGACGCAAGAAGCTCGGCGTCGTGAGTCTGGCGCTCATCACGTACTTTAACGTGAGCGGCGGGCCCTGGGGGTCGGAGCCCATCGTGGCGGCCTGCGGACCGTTCGTCGGCATCATGGCGACGCTCGTGTTCCCCTTCATCTGGTGTCTGCCGCTGGCCTTGTCGTTCGCGGAGCTTTTCTCGGCCTTCCCGACCGACTCGAGCTTCTGTACGTGGGTGGGCAAGGCGTTCGGCCGTCGCATGGGGTTCCAGGTCGGCTACTGGTCGTGGGTGGCCGGCGTCATCGACAACGCCATCTACCCGTGCCTTATGGTGGACTCGGTCTACGCGGTGCTGTCGGGGCCGCACGAGCTGCACTCGTTCATGGTTCCGACGTGGATGTACCTCGTCCGAGTGACCGTAGCGACCGTGTTCATGCTGCCGACGATTTTCAGCATCGACGCAGTCGGCCGCTTTCTGTTAGTGCTGGGGCTTGCCATGGTCGCGCCCTTCGTCGTCCTGGTCGTGGTGAGCGCGCCCCAGATCCATACAGCCAACTGGTTCATCGTCAGCGCTTCTCCGCAGTGGAGTCAACTCGTGAGCGTGCTGTACTGGAGCTACAGCGGCTTCGATGCGGCCGGAGCGTACGCGAGCGAGATCGACTCTCCGCGACAGACGTACCCGCGGGCCATGATGCTGACTGTCGGGCTGGTTGCGCTCACGTACTCCGTGCCGTTCCTCGCAGCCTCCGGCGTTAACAAACCGTCGTACAGCCTCTGGAGAGATGGCTACTACCCGATGATCGCCGAGAAGATCTCCGGCCCCGGGTTGCGCACGTGGTTCCTCGGTTGCGCGCTGCTCGGCAATCTTGGCGTGTACATCGCCAAGATGACCAAGAACGGCTTCCTGCTGGCCGGCATGGCCGACCTGGGCCTCGCTCCCAACTACTTCATCAAGTACGTGCTCGTCACTGCCTCGCCTCCCTTGTACTTGGCTCTGATTCACTTGCTGTCCCGACAGACGTACAGCATCGAATGGAGTTCCTCGTCGCGCCATCTTGCTGTCGTACGGGATCATCGTCTTCATGGCGCTCTTCGACTTCAACGTCATCCTAGGAGTCGACAACTTCCTGTCCTCCTTGGCGTGCGTCACGGAGCTCTGCGCAGTTGTGCGGTTACGGTTCACCATGCCGACGCTCGTGCGGCCGTACAAGGTCAACATCTCGGACCACGGACTGCTCCTGGCCATGGCACTCCCATTCTCGATCGGGTCCTTTGTCATGCTCAACGAGCTCACCAAGTCGACGCTCAGCTTGGTGCTCAACGTAATCGCACTCAGCAGCGGATTAGTTTGCCAGCAGTTCCTTCGCAAACCCTTGGCTTCGGTCTACACGCCGCTTGCGGCGGCCATCCAACTCGAGTTGGGCACGCCAGCTCCAGGCGGCACGTTTGGCCTTGTCACGCCTGCTTCGCCGACTGTGCTGGAACAGGAAATTCAGCACAAATGCGTGTAGCGCCATTATTCCCCATACATTACACGAGAAAACTACGACGCTTGTAGTTGACGATACTGGGCTTTATTACACAATAAACAACTTGAACTGCCCACCATACGCGCTGTTGTGGCTTGTGTTGAGGTCTACTTACGCGTCTGCGAGCAAGACTCAAGCGCCAAGCTTGTTCCGACGCAAATTTGAGGATGTCAGAGGGGCGATACCATACCGGTGGTGCGGCAACCAAACTGCACTAGCAGCGCATGCAGTCGCGAGGTGAGCACGCTGCGAATTTGAGCTGAAGAAGGCAGTGCGAGACCTTGCCAAGCTGGCGGGCTTTGCACTTGTGCTCGCGAGGTTCAACATGCATCGTTGCTGACGTACGTGTTCCGTCGACCTTGGGTTTAAGGACCATGGTGTACCTTGAAACGCCGGAATTATTATTCAGAGTGGACAATGACATTCTAGTAAATACTCTTCAACCGAGGTCATAGCGGGTACCTTCTAGAACAGTCTCCGCTGGCCACCGAATGTGGGGATGAAAAGCGCGCAGTCGAAAACCGGTCTACCGATGCGTTACCCATTACACTTCCATCCAATCGCCGTTTTTCCTCCGACTTTTGTCCAATCCTGGCGCGCCAAATATCGGTCGTTTGACAGTATACCGGTGTACCGACCCCCTTTTTGATCCGCAAGATCCTTTGCGTCATTCGGAAATCAACCAGCTCATTGCCAAGATGAACCCCACGCTCGCCGTCGCCGTGAAGAAGGCCGCGCGCTTTTCGCCCGCGGGCCGCCGCCTGTTTTCGTCGGGCAAGGACATCCGCTTCGGCGTGGAGGGCCGCGCGGCCATGCTCAAGGGTGCGGACCAGCTGGCCAACGCCGTGCAGGTGACGCTGGGCCCCAAGGGCCGCAACGTGGTCATCGACCAGTCGTATGGCGCGCCCAAGATCACCAAGGACGGCGTGACGGTGGCCCGCAGCGTGGACTTCAAGGACAAGTTCGAGAACATGGGCGCGCAGCTTGTGCGCTCCGTGGCCAGCAGCACGAACGACGCTGCCGGCGACGGCACCACGTCGGCCACGGTGCTGACGCGCGCCATCTTCAGCGAGGGCTGCAAGTCGGTGGCCGCCGGCATGAACCCCACGGACTTGCGCCGCGGCATCCAGATGGCCGTGGACCACGTGGTGGACGGCCTGCAGACGCTGTCGCAGGACGTGGCCGACAAGGAGAAGGTGGCCCAGGTGGCCACCATCTCGGCCAACTCGGAGACGGAGATCGGCAGCCTCATCAGCGACGCCATGGAGCGCGTGGGCAAGGAGGGCGTCATCACGGTGCAGGACGGCAAGACGCTGTTCAACGAGCTCGAGGTCGTGGAGGGCATGAAGTTCGACCGCGGCTTCATCTCGCCCTACTTTGTCACGGACAACAAGACGCAGGCCTGCGAGATGGAGAACCCGTACATCCTGCTGGTGGAGAAGAAGGTCTCGAGTCTGCAGGCCATCATCCCTATGCTGGAGACGGTCGTGAAGCAGCAGCGCCCGCTGCTCATCATCGCCGAGGACGTTGAGAGCGAGGCGCTGGCCGCCCTCGTCATCAACAAGATCCGTGGCGGCGTCAAGGTGTGCGCCGTCAAGGCCCCCGGCTTCGGCGACAACCGCAAGGCCAGTCTGCAGGACATGGCCGTGCTCACGGGCGCCACCGTCATTTCGGAGGACCTGGGCCACCGCCTCGAGACGGCCACTCCCGAGATGCTGGGCAGCGCCAAGAAGGTGACGGTCACCAAGGACGACACGCTGCTGCTGGACGGCGCGGGCGCCGCCGAGGCCGTGGAGGAGCGCGGCAACCTGCTGCGCGCCTCGATTGACGGTACCACGTCCGAGTACGAGAAGGAGAAGCTGCAGGAGCGTCTGGCCAAGCTGAGCGGCGGCGTGGCCGTGATCAAGGTCGGCGGTGCCAGCGAGGTGGAGGTCGGCGAGAAGAAGGACCGCGTCGTGGACGCCCTGAACGCCACCCGCGCCGCTGTCGCCGAGGGCATTGTGCCCGGTGGCGGCGCCGCCCTCCTGTGGGCGTCGCGCACGCTCAACACGCTGTACGACTCGTGCGCCAACCTGGACCAGAAGGTGGGCGTGGAGATCGTGGAGCGCGCGTGCCGTGCTCCCGCCACGCAGATCGCCAAGAACGCCGGCCACGAGGGTGCCGTCGTTGTGGGCAAGCTGCTGGAGAACGACTCGCCCGAGTTCGGCTTCAACGCCCAGACTGGCGAGTACGTCAACATGGTGGACGCCGGTATCATCGACCCCACCAAGGTCGTGCGCACGGGCCTCGTGGACGCTTCCAGCGTGGCGTCGCTCATGATGACGGCCGAGGCTCTGATCGCCGACCACCCGGAGGAGGCCGGTGCCGCTGGTCCGCCCATGGGTGGAATGGGCGGTATGGGCGGCATGGGCGGCATGGGTGGCATGATGTAGGCACCTCGCCAAACCGTCAGCTAGGCAGCATTTTGCCCCATGGACTCTGGAGACACCCGATCCGATGTGAAGCGTGGAGCTGTTGCGACTGAACGAAGGGACCCTGCAGCGTCGTGCATTTCTCGCGAAGTGTAAGTAGCACCGCAGCGGCTCGTTCTCATAGCAGACAGAAGAGCGTTAAGCAAAATAGAATTATTAGTTCGCAACTGCATCCTTGACGTAGCGGCAGGCCATTGTACCAATGCTTTTCAGAAGTACAGTACATGTAGCAGTCACTGCGTGCATTGATGACGGACTGCAGCAATGGCAACTGCCTCAAATCAGGCGCAGGAAGGTAATCAACCACCAAGCAGCAAAAGTATCCTGGCCAATGCCTCGTTGATGCCTTGCTCGAGCTCAGATGATGGCCCGCCTCTCTTGTCACACATTGTATCCATCCGCTGGCCTCTGCACTCATTCTCCAATCTTCTTCGCCGGCCGCAAGTCTTCTTTCTTGTCATGACACTGGACGGCGCTTCCTCGGGCGTGCGTCAGCGCAAGCCGCACGGCCCCAGCTCCAGCGGCGAACCATCGTCGACCGAGTCCCCCAAAGCCGCGGCCAAGGCCGCCGTGGTCGAGGCCGAGCACGAAGAGTCCCAGGCCAAGAAGAAGCTCCAGCACGCCACGCGGTCCCTGGGCCGTACGCAGAGCTGGCACGCCCGGGCCGCCGACCACCTGGCCCGGAAGCGCATTTACTCTATTCTGGCTGGCGTGGCCATCGGCGTCGTGGCTGTCATCAGCTTCCAGAGCTTCTACCTGGACAAGCCGCTGCTCAGTGAAGACTCGCTGCTCAAAGTGCGCGAGATGTTCGACAACTTCAACTGGTCCGTGAACGTCCGAGAGGAACTCCTGGCCGCCCTCGACAACCGTCCCGCACTGCTCGGGGCGGCCGAGAGACGCCCAGGCCTGGAGCTGTTTCAGCAGGAGCAGGTGACGGCCTACTCGCCCGTGGTGCTGCTGCCGGGCTTCACGTCCACGGGCCTCGAGATCTGGAACGGCAGCGAGTGCAGCAAGGCGTACTTCCGCCAACGCATGTGGGGCACGTCTCGGATGCTGCAGCAGTTCATGATGAACCAAAAGTGCTGGCTCGAGCACATGATGCTCAACCGCACGTCTGGAATGGACCCGGACGGGATCAAGCTGCGGGCGGCCAAGGGCCTGGAAGCGGCCGACTACTTGATCGGAGGCTTCTGGGTCTGGGGCAAGATGGTGGAGAACTTGGCCGAGATCGGCTACGACAGCAACAACCTGTACATGGCCGCCTACGACTGGAGACTCATGCCGCACCTCCTGGAAGAGCGCGACGGGTACTTCACCAAGCTCAAGTACACGATCGAGATGGCCAGGGCATCATCGGGAGGCCGCAAGGTCATGCTGGTCACGCACTCGTACGCCACGCAGGTCTTCTTCCACTTCCTCAAGTGGGCGGAGAGCGACAACGGCGGCAAGGGAGGAGACCAGTGGGTCGAGAACAACGTCGAGGCGTTCGTCAACATTGCTGGCCCGACGTTGGGCACAGTGAAGACGATCAGTGCGTTGATGTCGGGTGAGATGAAGGACACGGCCGAGCTTGGCGGACTGTCCAAGTTCCTGGGTTACTTCTTCAGCGTGTCGGCACGCACGCAGTTGGCGCGTTCGTGGTCGAGCGTCTTCTCCATGCTGCCTATCGGCGGTGATCGTGTCTGGGGCACTGCCGTCTCCGCTCCAGATGATGTGGTGGCAGCTACGCCGCTTTCCACCGGCAAGAACTCGACGATAGATCCCAAGAAGGTGAAGGACCACGTTGCCCGCTTCGGCTCGAATGGCCAAGTTGTGCGCTTTGTGAACGCCACGCACGAGAACGTGACCGCTGGAGGTGTTCAAAAGCTGCTGGGCGAGCTGGACCCGTACCTCGAGACGTTTAGTTCGTGGTTCAGCACTGGCATTGCCGAGGACCCGTCCCTGCGGGAGTACGACCAGTCCAAGTACTGGACGAACCCGCTAGAAGCCCCTTTGCCGAAGGCCCCAAGCCTGAAGGTGTTCTGCTTCTATGGTGTGGGCAAACCCGTTGAGCGAGGTTACACGTATGGAGCGAACCCGCCGAATGAAGACAACGTGACTGTGAACGGCAAGCGCGTGGCACCTTACGTGTTCAACACCGACATCGACGACTTGCCATACGTCAATAACGGCATTCGGTACACGGACGGCGATGGTACTGTGCCTCTAGTGTCTTTGGGGCTTATGTGTGCCAGTGGCTGGCGGACGGAGAAGTACAACCCAGGAGGTGTCGACGTGCGTGTTCGTGAGTACAGACACAACCCCGTGTCCATGCTGTTTGATCCTCGTGGAGGACCCGAGACGGCTGACCACGTCGACATTATGGGCAACCACGCTCTTATCCGAGACGTGCTGCTCGTGGCTGCTCGTGCCTATGATCGTGTGCCAGAAAACATTACGTCTAGCATCATGGACATCGCGCAGCGCGTTGGAGAGCTGTAGTTGTGTCTTGCTTGAACGGTGTTAGGCTAAGTCGTTATATGGACTTCAACATGGTGACCATCCACCTAACTACACTTGCTAGCAGACATGATGGAACATCGCTAATGTGTTCAAACGGGTTTGCTGAGGCAGATTCTTCTACTACGACCATCACCTGAGCTTCCCGTTATTCCCTACGATGAAGCCTCCAGAGGAGCGATGGAAGGAATGCCCGCTTTCTTATCTTGAGGAGGATGAAGGCGCGGCCCAGCAACATTCGTTGGCACCACTCACCGACGATAGCGTCCACCACGGCGGTTCCGACGGTTGTTCGCAGCAGGTGCAGGCGACGGAAGCAAGTGATCTGCCTGGTAGCGTGGTTGCTGCGGTGGGGGTCGCTGCATCATCTCCTGCGGCGGCGGCTGTTGTTGACCAGGAACCGGACCGTAGTTTGCCATGGGTCTACCTCCACCGCGCTGCTGGAACTCACCTTGGGGTGATCCGTACTGATCGTGCGAATATGCAGGGAAGTTGTCGCGGCGTGGAGGCTGCTGTTGTGGTGGTTGCTGCTGTTGGCGGTACGGCGCCTGCTGCTGAGGCGGCTCCTGATAATACGGGCCATCCTGAGGCATGCCGCCACGCGCATTCGCATTACCATACGGAGCAGGACCTGGACCTGCACCTGGACCTGGAGCCGTACCCGGTCCTGCACCTGCGCCATATCTTGAGAGAGAAGGATCATACACACCACCAGTAGGAGGGCCTGAGCGTTGCCGCATGGGCTGTTGCTGCTGCGACGGTGGCTGCTGTTGAAATGCTTGTTGCGGTTGCTGCTGAGGCCAGCCACCTCCAGCAGGCCCGCCTCTAGAAGGGCCTCCTTGTCCTACAAAGCGGCCGCCGTCTCCACGAGGACGAGGACCATCTTGCGGCCCAGCGAAATAGGTGCCCGAAGGCTGCGCGACGTAACCCTGTTGCTCCGGCATGGAGCCCTGGCGGCCTCCATATTCATCATAGGGAGGTGCATTCGGCGCGCCGTACGGCTGCTGCTGGAACTGACGCGGTTGTTGCTGCTGCGGAGGCGCCTGCATACGCTGCGTCCCGCGGTCATACATTGGCATCGGCTGCTGTTCTTGCGGCCTAGGTGCAGTCTGTTGTCCAGGGTAATCGTAACGTGAATACTGTTGCGAAGGGGCAGCTACAGCGGCAGGAGGACCTGATTGCTGGGGCTGGATGTCCCATTTGTTCGATCGGCCTCGACCACCACGCGGATCGCGGTCCCGGCGACGGTTGTTCCCATTCCCGCCCCAGTTCCGAGCTCCGCGCGGGTCTTGCCGTCCATTTCCGCTGCCGCTGCGCGAACCGCCACCACCACTAGAGCTACGCGCAGTAGAGTGACTGGAAGTAGTAGAGTCTTGGCTGTCTCGCCGCTGCCTCAAAGGAGGGCGGCTGGAACCAGCAGAGGACGCAGAGGATACCTGCGGGGCCTTCTTGGCAGTAGATGCACCTGTTGTTTCAGCAGAAGATCGCTGATTCTCCTCACGCCACAGCTTCTCGGCTTCCAGGACCAAACCTACTATAGCACGCTACAACACAAACAAAACGGATCCAAACAGCACACAATCACACACATGAGTCAGTCATTCGCCCAAACGCAATTTCCACACGCAATCAAGCAGTTGTTTGCGTCCAACGCGCTTGGAATACCCCAGTGTACCTGTAAACTGACAACTTCAGAGTCCGTAGTCACCGATATTTCCGGGATCTTCATATTCTCGAGCGAAATCTGTTGTGCCTTGAGCGCGTTGGCACGGTCCAGAGCACAGATCTCGACAAATTGCTGCTGTGACATCTGACAGCGATTCGAGAACTCTCGGCGCTGCTCTAGGTGCTGCGTCTTGAGCGCAATGAGCCCCCGCGGGTCTGAAAATCCGTGTTGCATCTCAAGTGCAACGTGACGGGCGAACAGCTCGCTGCCCTCCTTCATTTGCATGCCAACAAACTCCTGCCAACGGTACAACATCTCTCGATCGCGAGTACGCTGGTTGTCGCGCAGATCACGCACACCCTCGAAGACCGCACTATCTCCCAGGACTTCGGATAGCCGTTCCAGGAGTTCATTACCAATTTGCTTCTGTGCTTCGCCGTCTGCTACGCTATCAAATAGCAGATGCGGGCAGCTAGGGATGAATGGCAGCGTCTGTGGAATGTGCGAAAAGTACGCAGTAGGTTCTGCAGCGGATGCGGTCGCATCGGAGACAGCAACGTCCTGTTTCACGCGCTTAGCATCGCGAGCAAGACGCGGGTCTGAGGGGCCCCTCTTCACTGCACCAGCGCGGTCCACCGCGCGGCCGACACTCTCCACAGCAAGAGGAGAAGGCGTGCGCGTAGGCGGCGGGTTGGCTTCGCCAGTCTTGTCAATGAAAGCTACGACAGGGTCCACAAGTGAAACCGCCCCGATACTCGGCACTGCTCCCAGCTGCGGCTGTTGCGGCTGAAGGGTGCTCGGAATCGTCGATGCCGCCACTGTAGCAATAGCCTGCGTAGCAGCACTCACTGGAGCGATAGTAGCCGAAGCCTGAACAGAAGCAGTAAGAGCAGCAACAGGAAGTGCAGGGGGGGTCGTTCCTGGCTGCGGGAACTTGTCCGGCATGACCTGATGCTGCAACATGCTGAGCGACAACTTGTTGTCCACGTGAGTGCACACAAAGCCGTAAAATCTGGCCCAGACAGTCGTTAGCTCCCGTTCGGGCAGTGTCTGTAACGCCCGCACGAAGATCTTCCTGGCATTCGAGTACTTCTTCCTCTGCACGCAGAAGTCTGCGTACTGCAGCCACAGCGCCGTGCTGATGCCGGCCACAGGGCAGCTCACGGCTCTCTCGAAGACCTTGGTGGCCTGCTTAAACTGACGCAGCTCCATCTCCAGAGCTGCGTACTGTCTCCAGAGCGCCACGACGGCCGTGCTGCCTCTGGCGGTGCTCTTGGGGTCACTCTGTCCTTGCACGGCTGACACCCACGCAGCTAAAGTGTCGTCCACGGCCTTACGTGCATCTGCCACTTTCTCGTACTGTAGAAATATTGAGAAATAGTGAAATTAGTGGGAACATGTTTATAGAAAATGAGAGGGCGTCGCCCCTAGAGCGAGTTGGGCGCTGAATGAGGCATGAGAAGAGAGAGAAGACGCAGGGGAACAAGACGGTACGCACGTTGCTGGAGTGGATCAGCGCCTTGGCGCGCGCCACGATGCTCGGGGCGTCCCACGTCGAAATGGCGTCCTCCATCGATTGTTTTTTTGGCTTGGAAGTGGAAGGGTGGGCTACACTACACGACTCGTACACAACTGAAGACCCGTGAGTTGTGATTGGTCAATACATATTTTTGATTTGGGAGGGTTCTCTAGAATTGGACAATTCGTTGTTTTAAATCAGTACAATTTGCAGGAAGGTGGTGACCATTATGCTGTCGAACACGAAGACAGATACGTAGATAGCAGTAGAACGACATGGACTTGAAGAAAAACATTGGCAATGTTTTTTTGTTGTACCTGATTATGTTTTCAAATTCAATACAAAATCGCTCGAATTTGCGAAGCCCGCGTTCGGCAAACTTCCGTCTTCGTGCACAAATGTCCTCAGGAAGTACCGCGTGACCTTGCTTCGTGGACACCGCGCTCACCTTATTATAATAGGCGCTGTCGTGCCTTGGCTATACCACCTCGATCTCCATAGGGGATATTTATCACTAGAGACCACAACAAACACTGAATTGGTAAGCAAAGACCACAAACAACCTGATTGGATATTAATGAAAGACAATTGGCTGTCCAATCTCATTAAAAAAATCTCCTGTTGCTGCTCAAGCCGGGCGTCGGTAGTACCGAGGGAGTTGGCAGCGCGTGGTGTGGTAACAAGACCCAGTACTGTTGAAACCGAGGGAGATGCTCCGTGCTTGGTTGGCACGGGGGATGATAGGACGGATGATCAACTGCGCGGTGACTGACTATACGGATCTATGGGTTGTTTGATAGCCAATTTACTAACAGCCTTAAACTACTGCCGAGTTCAATAAATTGTTGTGCTTAGCTCAATCTTACGCGTCGCGACAGGAGGTATTTCGTGATCTTGTTCGCACTGATTGTCATCATCTTACAATACTCCGTGTTGTTAAACGTTCCTGCAGGATTTCACAGATGAAGTCCAGCATCGATGGCACTCATTCCCCACAACAGCTACTACAAATGCAACGCGAAATGCTTTGTTGAGAGGTATGGGCCATGCATACACATACTATTGTAAAATGTAAAGCTGTTTTTCTCGATCTATGTGCGATTGCGGCTAGCAGCTTCCTTGTATTTATCTTGTATACCGCACACAATAGCTGGATCGTCGCCAACTACGTACACGCCCGGAACAATTCCAACGTCGGCTTCCTCAACTTCTGCACTGGTCGCGGTGCAACGTCTTTTGTTGTGCCCTGTGTCGCCACAATTACTGCAACAGTAGTCACTTCTGGAAACGACCGTTGCTGCCTTGATTTGGCCATCGAAAAACGCAGCTACCTCATCGCTATCGTCATGCTCATTATTAATTGCTGCTAGTGCCGGGAGCGTACCTGCCCGTTCCACACTTGGTGGTACAATACCTTCGCCTTTATTTTTATGTCTTCTGCTGCCTCGCATAATGTCGGCTGCCTCCTTGGTACGCTATAGCGATTGCCCTGCTTGTCGATACAGTGGTGGAGGTTTTACTTGCGCTGAGCAATTCAGCGTGTTATACAGGGGCAGACGGATTGCAATGCTTGAAAATGCGTCGTACAGCTGCTGTACTCGGTACGCATGGTGAAAATATTGCCGTACGTCATATTGAAGCGATGCTCCGTTGGTTTCTTTGGATTGTGCAAAGATCACAGCCTGGATATGGCGGCATGGCACTTTGCATTGCTCAAACAGGACACACCGGCTACAAGTACCTAGATCCATATCTACTTCCGCAAGCTGTGTACTGCTGTCCGCGTAGCGCTTGTCAAATGCATCAAATAGGTAAAATATTGACTGTGCTGCTGGAATGACTGTAAGACGAGCTACATATTTCTTCTCCTGGTCCATCAATTCCTTGGCGTGCGGTGTAATATTACACTTCGTTTCCAGCCACCCCTTTACAAGCTTCTTTCGCTTTTGAAAAGTAGAGACAGCGCGTGAGCAAAACGCCATCAAAGAGCTCAACACCATTTTATTGCGCACACACCCCCAGAGCAAACCATTGTTATCACCCTCAATGCCACTCGTAGACCGAACGCCAAACAAAGGTAATGGTTCACCGTGTTTCTGAACGTTGCTCCACATATCATCTATCCATTTTGCTTCGTCGGCGGATGGCTGCATATTGCCAACGAGTGACCAGCCGGTCGGGTGAATGCCGCATAGATAGCTCCAAACATGTTCTACTACCACCTTTTGCCCGACACGTTTGTCAATTCCAACAGGATACCGATTAGCTATGCGATGGACCATTTTATCAAATGCATCTGCCGTGTCAGAGCTTTGCAGGGCAAAATGTCATCATTCACTCTTTGTTGTTTTAGTTTCAGCGACTTGAATTTGTCCATCGTGTTGAAACGTCTGTGCACGGAACAAAATTTGAGGTGAATTTTTATTCCGGCCTGCGCGGGAGCTGCTTGCACGCCTAGCTGTTTTCCACGATCACAGAAAGTAGGTCGATCGCTGAGATTCACACCTGCTGCCAAGCAGTTCAAGAAAAACCAAGCAAAATTGTCAATCGTTTCCTTGTGTACATACGCCACTGCGATGGGAACATTTTTCTTTTCTCCATCTTTACCAATGAGAGCCATGCATATGCCGTTGTATGTAGGTATGTAGGCCCCTTCATATGCGTGCCATCACACTCCCACACAGGTAAGAGACTGTCTTGAACACGCACAGCATTTCCAATCGCCAAAAATGCTCTAAAGAAGCGCCCCTTTGATTCCAATTGACAACAAACTCTGGACCCCTCATTTTTCACTGCAAACTGTTCTAGAAAGCTAGGCAATCGACCATACTCTGCAATTGGATCACACGTTTGCTGAGATTTAGCTTTCTGAATC
>AWVV02010412.1:0-19796 GCA_000500205.2 Phytophthora lateralis | reverse complement strand
GGCATATCCGTCTCGAGGCATATCTTGCTGGGTCCAACTTTCGCTGAGTCCAACTTTCGCCGAGTCCGTTCCTCGCTGAGTTCAGCTAAGTACGGTTCCCGTTTAAGTTCGCTTCCCTGTTGAGTGCAGTATCCACTCGGCGGCGTACCCTCTTGATCCTCTTGAGTACGATGTACCCACCGGTCTAGCTTAGGCTCTCCTAGTGTAGAGTCACCCAAAATATGGATTTCCCTACACCACAGCAGCGAGCGACGGTTGTAGATGGTCAAGTCGCTGACGAGGACTAGTTTGGAGTGCAACCAAGGATTGAACTGCCTACGAGGTCAATACAGCCCGTAGTGACAGATGAAATTTAAAACTGTATCGAAATTGTATGTGACCGATACTTGAGAGCAGCTAAAACCTCTGACGAGGCCTGGTTGCGGTGTTGACCAACGAAATGAACTGCCTACGAGGTTGATGCAGCCCGTTGTGACAGACGAAAATTGCTACAGCATCGAATTTGCATATTTACACGTGACGTGAAAGATTTTCGAGTGGAGTTCAATTAAATGGAATTGCTTAAGAAACAAGAACTGCCACTACGGATGACTACATACTTCGTACGGCACTAAAACAGCTTGAGGAATGAATGGGGAGATCAGGTACGACGAGACCGACTTCTAGACCTCCGCCGTAGACGCGATGTCGGCCACACGTCTAAATTGGATCCCTGACTGGCCGCAGGATCTTCGCCCGCTGTCGGAACCGGAGTGCGACTTGAAGAATCCTCGATCGCTTCTTCATCTTTCTCCTCCTGTCCGGGGCGTCGGCGGCAGAGACTTGAATAGCCCATGGGGCCGTTACCAGCGCTGACAGCAGCGAAGGGTCCACCATTATGCGCGACACCGACGATGAGCTGCCCAAGCTACATCAGCAGCTGATCGACGGAGACTTGGTCTGAAGGCTTGGACGAGGTGGCGGCAGGACCAGCGGTGTCAGTCTGACACCCGACCGACATGCCACGGCCCACCGGTGGCTCCTGAGGCATGGAAGCCGACGCGAGAGAGACGCCAGAGAAGGACGCCGGGACTGGAGAGGACCCAGGCGATGACGGTGACGTGATCGGGGATAACCCTTCAGAGTCGCCATCAGTGGCCGACGGCGCTGCAGTTGACGACCGAGGAGCGGACACAGAGTTCCCGGCAGAACCTGAAACGTCGGACGACGCTCCAACGACTCCCTGAGGACGTACATGAAGATGACAGACAAACACAGAAGCGTCAGAGGATGACAAGATAAAGAGAAGACAATGAACGAACCTCTCCAGGCGCGCCAAGAGCATGAAGAGCGGCGTCCGTAGCTTGGCTCAGCATGTGCGATGGAGAAGCCATACGGATGCGATCGAGAGGCGCCGCGACGCGCACTACTTGCGGGAACTTGAGTCGAGGCAGGGACAGTACAAGAGTGCTGCGTTGGGTTTTGGAGCCGAATTGTCACGGCTTGGCCGACGTTGCACCTTTCGGTGAAAGCGGACAGGGCGTCCTGATTGGAGGGTCTCATTCCCCGCGTTATAGTGATCTAGGAACGCTAGTGACCGAGGTCTCTGCCGGGTCTAATAAAACCCCGGCCGAAATTAAAAGCCTCATTCTGTACCCACTTCGGTGTCGTACCCAGGGCCGGCCATACGATCTCCTACAGAGATCTGTTCACACTTGATATTTGTATATAGGTATAGGACTAGCTAAATGATGACCTACAGAGGCTCTCAGAGCCGTAGATAAACCAAAATAAATCAACAGTCTTCCCCCCAAGCCACCAAGGGTCAAGTCCGTCTTCGGTAAGTCTAATTAGCTTTGTCTTAGAGTCTGGATACGCTCGGCTACGTGGGATGCCTGTCAGCGAGCTCAAGGTACATTGAACCGAGAGTTTGTTGCTGGTCAGTCCAAGAGGTTAGAGCAGCCGAGTGTACGAGGAGTGTCGTCTTCCATATATTGTAGTGGAACCGAGTGTTCCGAGTATATGTTACTACCCGCCGAGGTTTTACCTCGGCAAACCCGTATTACGCTTGACAGCCGGTACCCTTCCTTCTGAGGGACTGCGGGGGTTCGCGCGAAAGCGCAATATTGCATCCTAGCCCTCGCTCGTGGCTAGTGGTGCAGGTTATTGGGTTGACCTAACTCAACCTTGGTATACAGAGGGTTCACAACCAACTCGGTGTAAGGGATCGTTCCTGGTCTTCAGGTATTGATCCAACGCTCGTTGACCTGAACAAGGGAGACGGGTGTTGTTGGTGGGACTCATACCGTGAGTTTCTGCGTATTCCTCCACGACAAGAACAAGAGGTTGGAGTCTTCGTCCGCTCCGACATCGTCCACATCGTCATCGCCGGAGATTTCTCCACGATCGGCAGCTTAGTCGAAGAAAGCTGGATCTGACCCTGATGCTGCGTAGAAGATCAGGCATGTCGACAAGTTGATGGAATGGTTGGCGCGGTGAATTGATACGGTAAGGGGCACTCGTATCGTGACCATTCCGTGCGACGCGGGACTCATTTATCCCGATATTCCAATCAAGTTCGACATCAAGCGACACATTGAATCAGCACAAATCCTGTTTGGCGACCCATTTATCTCTATTGTGGCTGACTCGCGTGGAAGGTTTCTAGAGGTGGAGTACCGAGGCTTGGTAGGCCTTACATGAAGTCGCGCCAGCAGTCTCAGTTGATCGGGGCTCATTACCTCCGTTCAAGCTGTAGATGCTGGCGTGTTTCGCGTGAGGTGCAGGCGTGGTGTGCTTTCGAAGTGGCCGATTGGGACTCATTACTCCCTGTTGGCCACTTTAATCGCCCATCCGCTTGCTCTTCTACCTTGCTTCGCTGCTTGCGTCTGACGCTTTCTCCGTGGGATGAGCCTCGATTTCGCCCCCGAATAGACATGCTGCTCGACGAGGACAATCGCGATGGCAAGATACTATGATGAACAAGCGACCCAGCTAGCTAGGAACAGCCTCAAGACAAGTTTGCCGTTTACATATATGTGATGAGTATGTATTCGCCAAGACAAACGTCGTGGTATCCATTTCATTCACTTGCTTCCCCAAACGTGTTGCCTTTACTTGGATGTGGTTCTTGTCTGTTCAAGGCTGCAATCGCCTCGATTTCACTCGCCCTATCGACAATCTCGATTCAATCGGATGAACAAGAGACCCAGCTAGCTAAGACAAGTTTGCAGTTTGCGCGAGGAGTATGTGTAGCGCGAAGTAGTAGTATTTATTGAATCCATAAAGCATTTTCTCTTAACTTTGTCGTCTGCTTCAAACTCGGCATAAGTAAGGCAAGTTCCTGGAGAAGCCCGCGTGTGCCAAAACGGCAACGCGCCGTGTCGACTGCTGGCCATCGCCAAGCTGCTGCTGCTACGGAGGCAATTGCTGCTCGAGGGAGTAGGCCCCAGGCTCCATGAGCGCTCAGAACCTCATGCGTCTCGGCCAAGAAGTAGCTGAACTGGGCCGTGGACACCTTACTTCTGCCTTCGCCATGAACGAGACGTCGATCTTGCGCTACTGCGGTGGCATGCACACCATTGACGCCATACGTTCGACTCAAGATTAGTGTAGACTGGGCATCACTCAACAACAAACTGGCGCTGCACAGTTGTTTTGCTTGTCATGGTTCAGCGCCGACAGAAAATCTTTGGATCCGACGCTTGGATCGACCGGTCACTTTGCAAGAATCCGGCAACGACACAGGCACAAAGATGAAAGGCATGGGTCACGAGAACTGGGAAGACAATGAGCCACCGATGTTGGGCGAAGTCGACACATCAACTGAAGACAACCAATCGGCAAAAGAGATCACAACTCCAGATGCCAACATCATGGACGAGATGATGGCGACTGCGCAACATGCCAAAGAGGACAAACGCAAGCAGCAGGCTGAAGAGCGCAACCGCAGATCTTTTGGCCAAGGACTCAGGAAGGGCTTCTTCAATACCATCAAGACGACGAAGGACAAGAAGGCAGCTACAGTAAGGAGCTCGTCGACATTGGAACCTGCTCGACAACAACCGGTAGGTCTATTTCGCTTCATGACTCAGGTACTCGGATTGACGTGTTTTCGACGAGTCTACAGCTAGAAGAACGCCTTCTGGTTGTGAAGCAACAGGAGGAGGAAGCATCGAAAGTCAACTCGGCGGTTGTCTTTCCGGAAGTCCAGCAGGCGATGAACAGCATGAAGCAGTTGGACCCCAAAGGTTTGGGAAAAAGCCTCAAGGTGTTCTGTTCACTGTCCACTTACTCGGATTATGGTTGTTTTGCTGATGCTAGAGTGGATGAATGAACGGTTCTTCGAGAAACTCGCGCAAAACCCAAAGCTGGCTCAGGGTGCGTTCGTGTCTCGAGGTTTAGTTATATCGAGGCAGGAAAATCGGTCTAATCGTTTGGCATTAATAATGGCAGCGCTGCGAAACCCGGCGTTTTCGAAGGCAATCGCTGATATGCAGCAAGATCCTCAAGCGGCCGTGCTGAAGTACCAAAAAGACCACGCCGTCTCAGTCATGCTGAGAGATTTCATGGAGTTCCTCGGGAACCACTTTGAAGAGGTACCGTCTTGTTCCAGAGCCATGTAGTTTCTTGAAGACTGACTTGTTGTATATCGTTGTGCTGCTGTAGCTCGGAGCCTCGGGGGAGGCTACTTCATTCCAGAAGAAGCCGATGCAAGAGCATCATCAGGGGGATCAACCACTGCAAGACTTTCGCGTGGATAATGACGCGACTCCACCTACTCCAAAGCCGCCAGCGATAGTAGATCTGGATGAGACCCGACGCAACGCAATCGCAGAAATGCAGCGCAGACCTGAAGAAGAGGAGCAAGTACAACACATTTTGAAAAACCCAGAGCTCTTAGCAGCACTTTCAGACGGGAACCTGATGCAGCGCCTTCACGCATGCCAGCAGTCACCTGGGGAGTTGCAGCGATTAGCTCAAGATCCTGTACTGGGGCCCAAGCTTCGGTTGCTAGTGCAGCACAACATGGTACAGTTCGCGTCCTAGAGCAACGCAACTTTGTCGTCGAGCTGTCCACAATAAACAACAGCAATAAAGCACGAGATTGCGAGTGGTAATCTCAGAGTGGCGTAGGAGCTTCAGGTGGTCGGGGTAGTAGTACAGATAGGTTTCTTTTTAGCGGGGCCTGGGTTTCGTTGTCGAGCTTCTCCGTTTCTGTGGTAGTCGGGGAAGGCGTCGACGTACCAGTCTTGCTCACAGCAGGGGTAGCAGACAAGTCGTGGTTAATCTACAGGCCGTAGCGGAGTTGCATCTTAGAAGGTTGTTAAACACATTGGAGCAACTGAGAGAAGCGCTGTCAACCAGGAAGCTACAGCACGCCGAGGACTTTAGACCTGTGGCTGGCCAGTACGGTATGGACCTCGTAGTGGAAGCAGCTCCAACCAGTCGAACTCCACGTCGTCCCTCTGCTGCGTAGCAGATAGAGTTCCCAGTAAAGGCTGAGGTATAATAGCCACCAATGATTACCAGCTTCGCCTTCCATGACTTCGCTTTATCAGGTCCTCAGTGTGTCGAGCTTGCACTCGGCCGAACTCCTTCTTGTATGCTTCCTCTCCGGCGTTTACTTGCTTGTGCAGAGGTTGCATCTCATTCTCGAGCACCCCACACGTGCAACTTTTCCTCCTTTACTTTGCCCTGCTCGCGTGAACCCATCCGAAGACGCGCAACCTTTCATAATGTGGAGCTGCGATTCGGTCTTTGTCTCCAACGATGCGTCGAGAGTCCTCTTAGTGATGCCGGAATGACGATTAAACATGTTGAAGTCGAAGAGCCTACCACTGTCGTTCCTGGCGATGGCGATTGAAGTGCCGTCGACTGATGCCCACGCAGTACCTGACGACTGTCAGCCCGAAGGGAGGCATGGCCCTCCTGATATTGGGGATATCGTTACCGCTGTCTGTGCCGTTGTCACTCTCGCGGCCTTCCACGTCTACAAGATGCGCCAGTGTGCCAACGACTTAGGCGGCTACTATTAATACAGCTAGCCGACGCCCGAGCGTTTGTAGGTATAGTACCTATATTTTGGTACAGTAGTGTCCAGCACACAGTGTATCCATTTCCGGCTGCACGTGGCGAGGTCCCAGAGCATTATACCGCGAGAAGAAGCAGATCCTCTTGACGATGGAGAGGAAGGTTCCGCCGCCGCGCGGGTTCGGCGGCCCCCCCGTGGCAGCTCAGCCGCTCGCGCGTCGCAACGGGCCGCCGATCGCCTTCACGGCGTCCGCTCCGAACGCGCCCCCTCCGCCGCCGCAGCAGCCGACGGCGCCGCAGTCGTTCGGCTTCCCTGCCGTCAACACGAGCAACAGACGCAACTGGCGACCGGGGCGAGTGGGCGGCCGACACGACGTACGTTGCAGTCGTGATCTTGCGCGCTGAAGGACGCTCCTAGACACTAATTTATGGATATTTTCTTCTTCTTTGTCGCAGTCGCCGCTGTACGGCAAGCACCGCAAGCGCCCGCCGTCCTCGTCCATCGACAGCAACGTGAGCTGGAGCGGCAGTGAGATTGAGTCCGTGAGTGGATACGGGCCCGCACACAGCGAGCCGGAGCAGGTGACGAGACTGAGCTGGGCCTCGTCCGTCACGGCCAAGGAAGAAGCACCGCAAGACTTGGCGCCGGCTGCGTCGCTTTTTGGGGAGCCCTCGGCTGAACAAACGCCGCGTCCTGCGGTCAGTGCAGAAATGGAGACCAAGCAGGAAGTTGCTGTGCAGCCGCCCAAGACGCCGCTGGGCAAGCCTACGCTTGACGAGGATGGAGGCATTAGTGCCGCACAAAAAGTGCGCATGGAGCTGTCGGGGAATCGCGTAGGATCTCGCGTCAACAGTTCGGAGAATGTGTTCGTGAACAACCCCCCAGGGTACGACGAAGAGAAGAACGGCCCGCAGTCGTGTCCCTCGACGTTCAACAGTGCTCGCGAGCCGCAATTCTCCATTGACAAGCTGCGTCAACTCCGCAGCAACGAGCTGGTCGCGTCTAAGCTGCTGCCGACTCGTGCCAGCGTGAACAGCCTCATGGGGTACGTGAGGGAGCTGCAAATGTCGGAGGCCAGTCTACGCAAACAACTAGTAAAAACGAAACAGCACACGGAGGAGGAGCTAACTCACTCGCTGTCCAAGGTGAGCGAATTGGAACGAAGCATGCAGGAGGTGGAACGGGACCGGGAGCTTGCGCGACGGAAGCTGGAGGAACAAGAGCAACTTATCCGCGATCTTGCAACCAAGTTGAAACAGGTGGAGTCAGCGAAAGCGAAGGGTAGTTCTGCCTCTGCTGTTGATGATCTCCCTTCTATCGCAGAAGAAAGCACTCAACAGACGGAGGCTAAGACAAGGGTGACGACGAACAAGGAGCAGAAGCCCGAAGCAGGAGTCACACTACAAGCGCCTGTGCCCCCGATGCAACCTCCGCTACCAGTGCCTCCTCGTCACCCCGAGCAGCCAAAGGAAAGCAATCGTTCTGCCCAGTTCGGTCTCGCATCACCTCGATCGCCGAACCGACCGCTTTGGGATCCGTGGGCGTCGGGAGGCGCAACCCCCATGAAAAACCTCCCGCCCGTGTTCAACATTGGTTCCACGGGATTGGATCCGATGGTTGCATCGTCTACGACTGCTGCTCAGACATCCACGACCGATTCAACGACGACGACTGCCGGAGATTATGAGCTAAAATCAGTGTTAATGTCTCCCCGTCGAGTACAGGAAAATGGTGGGCCCGCTCAACAGTTGAAGCAAAATGAGGCTGCAGCGCCTGACCATGCGCAAGAAGACTTTGCACCGCAGTACCCTGCTCCCGTATTCAGTGTTGGGGTGATGTCATCGCCGTCGTACCCGCAGCAACAAGAATTTGTTTCGTCGGAGACTCAGGACTTGCAAAACCAAGAAGAGGTTCCGCTGATGGAATCTCCGTCACAAGCTGTTCCGCTGCTTCCTGTTGAACCAATGCCTCCGGTTGATGATCATGCACACGAGCAGCAGATGGAGGGTACCGGAAATATGACCTATGGAGATGTTACGGAGTGGAACGGTTTCCAAACCCAACAAGAATTTCAGACGCCTGAAGCCTCGTACCCATTGCAAATGGCAACTAATATGGACAGCAATGAGGCCATTGCACCTCCGCCTTCTACTATTAATGATGATGGCCCAGTTGTCTTGCCGCCGCGGGCTCCGGTTGAAAAATCTCCGCCTCAAGTCGCAGCACCACCATACAATGAACGCGTGGCAAACACCGAAGCCGAGCAAGTGTCCAAGCCTGATGCTTATAATGCCGGCGCTAACGTTGGCTGTGCTCCACCGGTGGGCACTTCTGTTCCCTCGTTTTCGCCTCCCTCTCTATCTGAAACCCAGCCACCCCGGTCGGCCTCCCCTGCTCAGAAGGACGCCAAGCCCGCATCAGCAGAACCAGTGTCCTTGGAGGCATTGCTGGTAGACTTCTTTACTGAAGTGGACAAGAAGCGTCTGAAGATGGCAAAGGCGTATGGGAAACGATATGCAGGACGTGAGAAGTGGCTGTTCGCTGAACTCACAAAGAGGTATGGCGCAGCAAAGGTGGCTGTGCTACAGGCTCGATTCGAGAATGGCAGCGCAGGAGGTGCATCGACCACCACCACCACAAGTAACAGCAGCGGTGAGGCTGCTGCCGTCACTGACGCTGACACTGACAACCACGCTACAAAGGCGCCTGAAACCTCGGACCACTCGAAGACTGGACGCCAGGGCCACCCGCGTCATCCGCAGTTTTTTCACCCACCTGCGCCTGCTACTAATGTGGATTTGAGTGCTGGCATGTCGTCTGGTCCTCCCCCACTTACGACCCCCCAAGCAAACGATGCTTCGGACTCGCAAACTGAAGGAGCTGGAGCCCTACCAAGTCTGAGTGGAAATGCATCCCCAGGTCGCGCTGCGCGTGTCTCGCCTCGTCAGCGTCGCTCTGAAGGAAAAATTCCTCCTTACTCTGAACCTCCCCCATCGTTCCCACCCCTGCAAGAGGCTAATGAAGGTAGCAATGCGGGCGCTGCAGGAGCTGGTACGGACGGGCCGCCTTTGGCGAACGGCCCTCCTCCTCCGATTCAACGTGATGAGCCGATGAGTCAGCCTCCCCCGCCTCCACCGGGTGGAATGGACAACAACAATACTGCACCCTTGGGGCTTCGTCAGCGCCACAATGCGTCGGGACCAGGTGCGCCAGGCCAGAAAAACACAAACGCCGAGGCTCCTGCTGTGACTTTAGAGGGACTGCTGAAGGAGCTGTACAAGAAACACCAGCCTGACAAGTTGAAAAACGCGCCGATCGTCGCGAAACAGTACGCGGGCAAGGAACGCGAGCTTGTTGGCTTGCTGAAGGGGAAGTACGGCGCGCTGAGCGTCAAGCGGCTGGAGGAAAACTTAGAGGTCCTGGAGCGCGCTCACCGTGCTCGCACGGGCGGCAAGGACAGTGGCAAGAACCGAGGCTGCTTTGTCCGCACGATTTCGCTGGTGTGTTGGCTGTTGGTGCTACTGTACTTTTCGTTCGGTGCTGTTTTCGCCAGCTTTGTGGTTCTGGACGCTTGGGGGTGTCGGGGGCCCGTCGATAGCGACGAACAGGATTCTGAAGAGTGTCTCCCGTTGAAGAAGGAGCTGAAGACGTTCACGTACGAGCGTGTGGGTGACTACACCATTCAGTCTCACCCTGATGCTTGCTTTTGCTTGGAGTGGAAGGCTCGCGAAAGTGCTCTCTTCACGAATCTTTCGGGGGACGCACTTGCCAACTTGGCGAGACTGGTGCCGTTTTCGCCTGAATCGTTTGGCGATCCGTGGATTGCGACCGTGAAGGAACAGGTTCCATCTCAGGAGTTCTACGATAGCTACGCAAAGCCTGTGGTGGACCTATCACTGGATGTTGGTTTCTTTGTATGGTCATCTGCTCTTGAGCTAGCAGGGTACGACGAGGTTTCTGAGGAGAAGTCGCCGGTGGAAAATGAAACGTTTGATACCGCTTTGCTCGATGAAGAAAGCGACATCGATGTGCTAACGGGTTCGCAAGAACGAGCTGCGGAGGAGGAAAATGCGAATTTCCTGAGCGAAGTGAATGTTGATGAGCTGCTGAACGAGGCCGAAGCCGATGCTGTTGTCGACGCGCCTGAGCAATCCCCAGTCGAAGAGGAAAGTGAGAAGCTTGCTGGCGAGGTGGGGGCTGAAGAGGTTGACGGTGCAACGAAGGACGATGCATCGGTGACGGAGAATGACGAAGATGCCGTCGTCCTGGTTGAGGAGGAAGAGGCAACCCCTACTGAAGACGGCTACTCTACTTCGTCCGAAATTGAGAAGGAGGAGCACGCTACGCTTGATGAATCGATTGAGGGAGTCCTGCTGGCCGATGAGTCCGAGTCGGTTGAGGTAAGTGAAGGCGATTCTGCTGTTCTGAGAGAGACTGACACTGAAGTGAAGGAGGTTTTGTTCAAGAATGACTCCGTGGGCTCTCCAGTTGAAGAGGTTGAGTCCGTGGGCGACGAAAACGACGGACCCACTTCTTCCCCCGAAGATGTGACGGAGGTCCCGGGCGAGGATAACTTAGTTGATGTTACAGATGAAGTTTCGGAAAAGGTGGAGGAGGAAGACGCCGAAAAGGCAGCCGCTTCTACTGAAGAGGAGAGTGACGTAGAATCGGAGGAAGTCGTCGAGGTGGAAGTGCGTCAGGAGGGATTAGATCTGACGTACCCGGAGACAGAGGCAGATGCGGGTGCGACGGTGGAGGTGCAGGAGACTGAAGTTGCTGAGGTTCCTTCCCCGACCTCGGATGAAGATTTGGAGTCTACACTGAGCGGCGACGGTGGAGTTTCTGCTCCTTCCAGCGAGGTAGTGGAGACGGATACAGTGATCTCCAAGTTGGAGGTTGGCGGTCTTGCCACTGACGCTCTCGAGGAGGCTTCGGAATTCGAGGTGAATGTTGTCGAAGAGGATTCCGTCTCTCTCGTCGACGCCGACACTGATGCTGAAATGGTGGAGTCATCAGATGTGGGCGCGTCAATTGTAGTGGCAGAGGTGGAGGATGTTGACGCGGTGGAGGCCTCGCTTGAAGAAAACACTGTAAGCGAGGAGTCTGAGTCTGTAGAGGAAGAAGATGATAATGCTGCATCGACCCCGGCTGAATTTGAAGTCGAGGTGCCTGCTGAATTGGTCAGCCAAGAACCCGATGCCGAGGTAGGCAAGCTTGAAGCGGATCTCTCTACCAAAGCTGAGGCTGAGAAGGAAGCGCTGTCTGAGGCTGAGGAGACACTGGAAGATAATCAAAGCGATGAACTCGACGAAGAATCGATCACGACGGAACACGAGATTGAGCTGACTTTCAGCTCGAGCGACGCTGATGTTGAGGAGCTTCTGTCGGGGGAAAGTGCTGTAAATGTGGAAGCTGTGGAAAGCGAGGAGGAGAGCGACGATGGAGAAGAAGAGCCATCCACTGATACTGAAGTGGATGGATCTTTGTCCGGAGGTGGTGATGTGAGTTCGGATATGGTTGAAGTAGAGGCTATCAACGACGAAGATAGCTCGGTACTTGCTGTTGAAATTGAAGCAGAGATTCCCGAGTTGAAGCTGGAGGAAGAGGTTGCCAGTATGACAAGCGAGCAAGTACAAGAGCAGACGAGAGACGCCAATAGCGAAGCGCTCGAGGTGGAGGAGGGCGTTGAGGAAGCTGTGGTTGCTCCTGTCGAAGTTGAGGCGGTTGAGACGAAGAACGAAGGGGCAGAAGCTGAAGCCGATGAATTGGATGCTCGCGCGGGAGCGCTTGAGCCGGAGGAGGGCGCCGAAAAGGCGGTGGTTGCTCCTGTGGCTGCTCCTGTCGAGGGTGAGGTGATTGAAGAGAATAACGATGAGGCAGAAACTGAAACAAGTGAGTTGGCTTCTCCTTTGGATGCCGAAGTAGAGAACCTAGAAGATGATGTAGAGGAAGATGAAGGGGAACATTCTGAGTCTGAAGATGGCCTGGGCGTTGAGCTAGGCGAGGAATCTGTGGCGACCGAAGTCACAGAAGTGTCGGACGATGTGGATACCATTCCTGCCGAACTGGACGAGCACGTTGAGGGCTCTGAGACGATTAGTGCTCCTTTGTCTGAAGGTGAAGACGATACTCTGGTTGTTGCTGAGGATGTTCGAGCGGTCAGCCAAACACCTGACGAAGTCGAACGGGTTGATGGCTTGGAAGCTTCGAAGGTTGGTGCAGATCCAGTGGAAACAGAGGAAGTTAGTGTCAAAGTTATTGCTGAATCAAGCTCTAGCGTGGAGGCTGTGGAAGACCTGGAGGCAGTTGTTGCGGAGTTGATTGGCTCTGCCGATATTGAGGCTGATGCTGAGGAGGACGAGGACGAAGAAGAGATCACCTTCATGGAAGATCTCGAGGACCCCGACAAGGTGCTTCGGATGGCGGAGCAAGCTGCGGCTACCGTTGCTGAATTATGAGACGGGATACGCGATCGGCCCTCTTTGGCATATAAAAATCGCGTGGCTGGCCATGCACCCGTGAAGGGTTAGTAAGAACCTCACGCCGCTGTCTGCAGTGGTTGTGATTTATCGACCATGGATTGCTAGTGGAGCACATCCATACATGTAGGAATAGCGCTCCTTGTAACAAGAACTAAGTTTCAACTTTCACTCTAGGACTTAGTCCATTCATCTTTTTCCTTCTCTCCTTTCCTTGGTGTGGGGCTGTACAACATCCCTACATATCCAGAAGTAGGCGGCGCGGGTCACTGATGGCCTCGGCGATACTCTTCAGCACCGTCACGCCTTCTCGTCCATCGATGAGGCGGTGGTCGTAGGTCAGCGAAAGGAACATCATGGGGCGCGGCATGACCTTGCCCGCGTGCACCGTCGGGCGCATCTTCACACCGTGCACGCCCAGCACAGCCGACTGCGGCGCCGACAGCATTGATGTGCTCAACAGCGCTCCGTTCACGCCGCTGTTCGACACCGTGAAGGTACCGCCCGCCAGGTCCTCCAGCGCCAGCGTGCCATCACGCGCCTGCTGGGCGAGCGTAGTCAACTGCTTCTCGATGTCCACCACGCTCAGCTTCTCAACGTTACGGACGACAGGCATCACCACACTACATTCGAAATGCAACGATGTGAGTTACCAAGATCATTCTCATCCAGTAAACCACTCGATCACTTACCCACGCTCGGAGGCGACCGCCACATTGATGTCCACGAAATCGTTGTAGACGATCTCTTTGGCATCCATGTCGACGACTGTAGATGATGAAAGCGCAATAACAGCAAGTCAGCAACAGCATACTTTTCGACAACTAAAAGCATTGCACTTACAGGAGTTCGCCGCCGGGATACGCTGAAGAGCCTGGGCACTGGCCTTAAGGAACGACGACATGATGCCGAGCTGCACACCGTGGATCTTCTCAAAGTTCTCGCCCAGCTCATCTCGCAGAGCGATCAGGTTGCCCAGGTCGCACTCTTGGAAGGTGGATAGCATGGCCGCGGTATTCTGTGTGTCCTTGAGTCGATGCGACGCACGGATCTTCAGAGCGCTCATCTGAACGCGAGTCTCGTTGCGGTTGTATCGGCCCGTGGCAGGCGCCGACGACGTGGCAGGAGCAGCCGGAGCAGGGGTCGAAGGCTTCGGCGGCGAAACCGGGGCCGTGTCAGCAGCAGGTGCAGGAGTTGAGGCCGGAGTAGGTGCCGAGACAGCAGCCTCAGCAGGGGCAGGAGCCGCCTTGTCGATCACAAAGAGAGGGGAACCCACTTCCACAACGTCCTCAAGGTTCGCCAGCACGCTCGTCAACTTTCCAGATACGGGCGCGTTGACATCCACGCTCACCTAGGCAAACCGTAAGCAACAAGACAGTCACTCAAGGAAACCAAAACTCGATCATCAACTCAAGAGCGTGCAACAACCCCACCTTGTCAGTCTCCACAATGAGCACAGCCTCGTCAGCGCGCACGTAGTCGCCAATGTCTACGCACGACAAGGCAGTAAACGTTAGAAGACTCGACGATTCAGTAGTCCATCTGCAGAAAAGGGTACAACTCACTCTTGAGGATGGTCACGATCGTGCCCTCCGAGATGGAATCGCCCATGGACGGCACGTTGATGGTCTCCAGGTCCTCACCAGCAGGCGCCGCTTCCTTGATCGGAGCAGCAGCGGTGGGGGCTGCAGCCGTCGAGGCACTACCAGCCGCCTGCTTCGTCACGCTGAAGAGCGGGGCGCCCACCAGCACATTCTCGTCGATCTGGGCCAGCTGCGCCTCCAACACACCCGAGAACGGCGCCCGCACATCAACACTGACCTTGTCGGTCTCCAGAACCACGACCACCTCGTCCTCGCCCACGAAGTCGCCGGGGGCTGCCACGACATAACCAAATCACGACCCTCTTGTCAGCACCAACTGTACCTCCTACTGTACTTGAGTCCCCGCACCTTTCAGCCACTCGACCACTGTACCCTCCGATATGGAGTCCCCCATGGATGGCACCGGTACTGCCTCCGCAGCAGCTACAGCATCAGAGTCAAAGCACGCGAAAAACGTCGTTAATTTGTCTGCTCAGTGGGCAGAAGAGCTGTCCGTCAGCCAGAATCCGCACCGGAGGAGAATGTGCGAGCCATCAGCGACGTCTGCGAGCGCAGGAAGCTGTACACACAACCAGATAGTTAGTCACTACTACATAGATCGGGGGCTGCACCACCGGGGGCCTAAACGCACCTGCGCTGCTGCTGCTGCTGCTGTTGCACGACGGAGAAGGCGCGCGTCTGGCGGAGGGCGGTCAGCACCTGTGAGCGCGCGGCTCTGGCGGTCTGGCGACTGGCGAGGCGGCTGCCGCTCGCGCGCACGCTGCGCGCTACTGCCTGGAAGCTCATGTCCGTCTCTGTCTCTGCTGGGCCGCACGATCGACTGTGTTAAAACCCTGAGACCGAGCTGCGACCGCCGCAAAGTGTTGCCACACCACTCGCACACAAGTTGAACTTCGTTCAATGTGATTGGACGACGAAAGGCCATCGCCCCACTACTGTGATTGGCGAGGTAAGTACGAAGGTACACTGACACAAGTTGTAGTACACCGACAATCAACCGGCCAAGTCAACTCAACGAGCAAGGAGCTTGCGGAGAGTGCCGTCGTGACAGGCACCGGTCGAGGTCGGAAATGCGAGCCACAAGTAAGGTCATCAACCTCGACAGGTAGCAGCAGACCCCTCGTAAGAAGCGCAGCACGCCACAGGATTCGATGCCACCTCGTCGCCAATACATGTATGCACGGCGGAGTACGAGGGGGTGTTTCAGCCGAATCTACTCGGAAGAGAGTCTCATCTATACGAGTTCGAATACAGACGTGAACCATGCGGTGAGTACGTGCTAAGAGAAGATTGTTCGCATCGAGAGACATTGGATTGGTAGTGTTGCGCTACTTGTACCAGTAGTGTTTACATGTTTAAAGGGTTACCACGACGAGCGAGATACCACCTACTTGTCGACACTTGCACGATCGCCTTTTTGACGTCGATCAAGTCACGCCTCGAAGGCTCAGCACGGGGTTCCCATCAACACTGCTCGCCTTCCACACCAAAGTGTTCATCAATCCCACCGTTCTGCAGTTGCAAAGGCGTTCACATCGGTAAGGGGGCGATTTCAGATGTTGGGAACTACTTTGTCATTTTGGTGCGGCGGAAGCACCTGGCATGAACTCTGACTGTCCGCTAGTACTAGGGCTGTTATAGGATTGGGGTCTGACGTAGCATACATATCTGAGCCTCACGCAAGCTCGTAATTGGAGCTGAAGGCTGGAAACAGAGATCTTAGGCTGATCGACAATTGCGTGCACGTCAATTCGCTATGACAGGTGTGCGAAAATCGTGCTGAGGTTTTCTGTAATCCGCTGGAGCGAAGGTCGTGCAGATTGCTGCTTGTGATTGACTGGTATCAAACGATGTTGTTGACAGCTAGTTGCGGCTGAGCTTGAGCTGGGTAGCTACGGAATCTGATGGTGTACTGCTGTCGATGTCTACCATAGTACAGTCTTCACAGATGCCGGATTGTTGACTCTGCTGACTTACCGACTTCACGAGGAGGCGCTGTGTTTGAATTTGATAATGAGCTGAACTACTTGTATTAGTGTCAGGGAATGTCTACTGCCTGCAAGTCGCTGGATCACCTATAGAGCCCATCAAATGCTCGTGCAAACGTTTGAAATTTGCTCTGCAGCGGCGACGATGACGAGTAGCTGCCGGTCTCAGCTATGATAGATGCTGTACGCGCTGCTGCATCTCCTTGCATTTGGTCACCGATCTTGGGAGCTTTCAAGCAGTCTGAAGTACAGTGACATTGCAGCTGCAGGCATGCAGCAAGCCAGCTGTGCATGGCAACGAAGGTCCGATTACTGTACCGTCCAGTCCTAGCAAAATAAACGTCTTCACAATGCAGATCAATGTACCGTTGCGTGAATAACTTTTGTGAGCATTGACTGGCAGTCAACAGAACAACGCCATACCACCGCCACCAGCCAATGCGGCACAAGTATCCTATGAATACGAAGTAGCTTGCTTTTCGTTATGCAAACAGTCAAAGACGCCAAGTGCAAACACGCATCAATTTCACGGCTTCGGTCCCAATTTGGGGCACTCACGTCGAGACGACTTCAGCATTTCATACTATTAATACCGTACAAGTATCCGATACGTCACATTTGGCAACATGAAATGAAGGGCTTCCGCAGGGTTTGCATGGTGCACCATTCTTGGGTGCCAGTGGTTGGTCCGGATATCGGCTGGGGAACTTCACATACGTACAGGTTATTCGGTGGTCCAGTCAAACCAACGGCAGTCCTTCAAAACCGTCCACACAAAAAATCCTCGGGCCGTCGCTATTGGACTCCTAGCACCAGTCGGCTCGCTCCAAGGAGAGCTTGCCGGCATACGACCTATATGGGAGGCCGCACTGCGACAAATGGGCACACCCGACTGGTTCGCTCAGCCACTGGGTGGCGAAGGTAGCCATGGGCCGATACGATGGCGTCATCCACTGTTCGAGTGGTTTACTCCTCCGCAGGACGCGACGAGTTACTCGGTATGGTGGGGTCGTATCTGTCAACAGTTCGACCGCCTCCGCTCGACGTCTACACGGCCCCGATCGGGTGGCGCCGCTATCCAACAATGACTCTACAGAGCGCCAAGTGGACTGACGCTATCTCCTATACGGCGCCAGACTCATCCATACCCAACTGCTCTCCGGCACCTGGAAAACCCTCTATGACTATTGGAAGCTGACATGCAACCGCTGCAACCGAGCGATCAAGCGTCGTCGACGACGAAAGGCCCTGCGAAATCGAAGTAGATCACGGCCTATCAAACAATGATCTCATCAAGGCGAAAACAGTGGGCTCGGAAGACAAAAGATAGAGTCACGCGTACCCTCCTGCCGTCAGTGGTTACACAAATGAAGGCAACTCCTCCAAGACTAAGCCGAAGATCATGAGGAAGCACAGGACGAAGACCAAGACGCAGGCCAAGGTGATGACTAAGTCGACGACAAGGATCAAGAAAGAAATGGCCCTACATGCATGCATATTCATAGTAGTGCATATTATAGGCCTCCTGTATGGTTCGTCGGTTCTGACCGACGGCTATGTGTGTGGTAGCTACCGCGGGGCTCAAGCTTTCGCTTAGACTCCGTAGGCGAGGATGCAGCGCAGCGCGCCTTGAGCGTAGTCGCCATAACCGCAACAAATACAAATAGTGGGCCAGTCTCTCGGAGACTCCGTTTCGCAGTGGGCCTCAAGCCTGGGATCATATTTCAATATGAACTGCTCGATTGCCCCTACGGTGCCATAGTAACGGAAAGCAGTCCTATGTTCATTGTGATCGACGTGGTGGTGCGGATCGCTACGGGTATCATTTTGGGCTGCGTGTCGGGCCACCCGACGCAGCACATCGTGGCCATCATGGGCATCCAGGCACTGTACTTCGCGTGCATGTTCGGACCAAATGGTGATTCACATCACGTATTTGCAGGGGTGCTCAAGATCCTGAACTTTGACCTGACGTTTGCGTTCCCAAACTCGACCCCACAGCGCGCACCCAGCTATATCGAGGATTGTAACGAATGTATTAGCGTTTTCCTTTCTTGCTTCCCGGGCCGCATCATGAGTCTCATTGCGGAGTACTGTATCCCCGTGAACGTCGTCGGAGAGGAAAGTCCACCCTGGATCGTTTCACCATGCAACGGACACTGTCTCCACGTTGTAAATTGCTGATGGATAACTAAGAACCGACTGAATGAATAGCAGTTGCCTTTGAGTAAATATACATGTACTGCGAAAGAGTTGGGAGAAAAGCAAAAGAACTTCCCCGTGTCAGAGAGCTCCAGTCAACACTCTAACGGCGATCGTCGAGCGGGACACATCGTCGTGCGAGGTGTCGGAAGTGATCGTTTTTCGCCACGGGTTACTTCTCGCAGAACAGCCTGCACTTTGTATGGCTCCGGTCTTGCATACCCCATCTCGCCGTCGCTCCCAAACGAAAACGAGTCAGCACCAAACGACAAAAGTTGGTGCTATACCATTTCAATCTCAAGAACGGGACCCGAATAGGGCAAACAGCCGTGCTGAACTTTACCAACCTTTGTCAACTGCGGTAGACGTGAAAGTCTCGCGCAACAGCCGCCTGTAGAGGCGGTGCGGGCGATGGTTGCAACCACAAAGGCCAGTCTGTCGCTATCCGCGCGGTTTCCGACACCTCGCTGCACCGCGAAAGCCGTGCATTCCCCCCCTTGGCTCCTGTCAGTCATCTCGCGTCAGCGTAGCGCCAACTGTGGTCGCGCGATAGGAACCTCCTGTCGTTCGCGCGCACAAGCGAAAAGCGCGCGGCCGGACAACAGGCCGCGGGCGAAGGATATTTACTAGCAGTCTAGGCACTAACTTATTCCGCAGCATGGAGCGAATACGGCGGTGTCGGTCCAGGCGACGAGCGCTCGCGTCCGGCCTCCTGGTGGTCGTCACCCTCTCCGTCGCGGCCTGCACGACGGGACTCGCGACGGCTCTGCAGGTCGCAGATGCCAGACACCTCGAGGAGAGCGCCAGCAGCTCCGGTAGCAGTTCAGACTCAGGCTCCAATTCTTCTAGCTCGTCAGCAGCCACTGCGGAGACCAATTCCCCCGAGTGGACACCGGTGACGAATGCGCCGACGAGCCCGAGCAGCTCCACAACAGGAGACAGCAGCGATAATTCAGGGACAACACAAACGACAGCACCGACAACACAGCCGCCGACTTCGAATAGCGCAAGTAGTAGCGCAAGTGTGTCAGATACAGGGACACCAACAACACCAACGCCTGATACTGCATCGAATACAGGATCGACTTCTAGCAACACACCCAGTTCTACAACCCAGGCGCCATGGACTCAGGCTCCGTCGTCGGCGTCGGCTTCTAGTACGTCTTCAGGGTCGAGCTCTAGCAGCACGCCGAGCTCTACGACGCGGACTCCAAGTTCTACGACCCAGGCGCCATGGACTCAGGCTCAGTCGTCGGCGTCGGCTTCTAGTACGTCTTCAGGATCGAGTTCTACGACGCAAGAGTCGTGGACTGAGGCTCCATCGACGGGATTCTTCGCATCAGCTTCGAATTCGGGATCATCAACCATAACTCGAACTCTGTCGCCATTTGAGTCTTTATCAAGCTCTTCATCTCGCTCTACCAACAGCCCGAGCACGCAATCCAGTAGTGGCTCTGGCACGGACGCTCCTGTGTGGACGAACGCGCCGACGGAGACCCCCACGACGTCG
>KV724543.1:2660-12857 GCA_000500205.2 Phytophthora lateralis | reverse complement strand
GACTCATCGGTGACGCAGTCCGCGACAACGGACGCTCCTGCGGCGACGCCTTCAGCTACTTCCAGCACTGAGACTGGTGCTTCGTCTGCGGGATCACTTACCGGATCTACCACTAGCTCTGGATCAGTGACGACTGCTAGTTCCAGTGGCTCATCAGTGACGCAGTCCGCGACAACGGACGCTCCTGCGGCGACGCCTGCAGCTACTTCCAGTACTGAGACTGGTGCTTCCTCGGCGGGATCCCCTGTCGATACTCCCTCTACGTCTGGTTGCAGAGTCCGTCATCGTCGGCGGTTGGCTGCGATTGATGTGGAGAAGGTTGAAGAGGACATGGAGGCAGCGGAAAAGGCCAAGTCGGTGGCTGAGCAAAAAGAGTAGGAGGCTGAAAGTGACATTGCGGACGCTAAGGCGACTGGCGATGAGGAAGAGCTGGAAGATGCCGAGGAAGCCAAGGCTACCGCTGAGAAGGAAGTGGAGGAGGCTGAGGAAGAGGAGGAGGAAGATGAGGAAGAGGAGGAGGAAGATGAAATTGAAGAGCTGGAGAAGGCGAATAAGGATGAAGAGGACGGCGAGGAGGAGGAAGAGGAAGAGGAGGAGACTCCAATCAAAACACCAAAGAAGAAGTCCAAAAAGACCGTGGAGACCGAAGAAGAGTCGGAAGAGGGTGAGGAAGAGTCGAAGGAGAACAAGGAAGACAAAGAGGACAAGTGGAAGAGGAAGAAGAGGAGGAGGAAGAGGCCGAAGACGGTGATGAGGTCGAGCAGTAGACGTCAACCTGCGTGTTGTTTTCGTTATGTAGGAACTAAGTATATGTCTTTTTGACGAAGCCAGGGTGACACTCGGTATGTTAAGTTTCGCAGTGTACAATGAAAGTTGAATCTCACTTCAACACGCTGCCCTTCAGGGCTCGTTGTTGTCTGCAATAATTCCCATCATGCTACTTATCCCGCTGTTTTCGAGCGGCGCTTTGCTAGGGCTGCGTATTGGTAGCTGGTGGCGCGTGTGTGCCTTTGAAAGTTTCTCCGCGAATGCCCTCGCTCCTCGACGCTAGCGCCACAGCAATCCAATCCCATGTCGACGCGGTGCTACCGGCCAGCTCGATCGAGCGACCCCATGCATTGCAGCAGTCACTTCATTTTTCTCTACCGTACAGCCAAACTTCGTGCTGTCCGGACGGACGCAAGTGAGTGAGCCATGAAGCTTTTGCAGGTGTGCGCTTTCGCCTCGGCTGTGGTGTCAGTGTCGACAACCGCGAATGGTTATTCGTTTAACGACTTCGTGGGCTCGACTCCATCTGCGACCGAGAAAACTGGTCTCACCACGAACGAGGAGAGTCGCATCATCGGTGGCATGGACGCGGATATCGACAGCTACCCATACGTCGCAAGTGTGCGCATTGACGGCGTGACAGTTTGTCCTGCGACGTTGATCGCTCCGCAGTATCTCCTCACTACAGCGCACTGCATCAGGACGGGCGAGTTCAAAATGGTCGCCTCCTTTGATTCAGAGTTCAGCTTTGGCACCGACGGCGAGCTGGTGAACATTATCAAGGGGTATAAGCACCCGATGTACAACAAAAGGAAGTACCTGCACGACGTGGGTCTGCTGAAGCTGGAGAAGCCGTCGAAGCAAAAGACCGCGGCTTTGCCCGTTGCTGATGGATCCGACAACAAGGTCGGCGCGGTGGCAACTGTTCTCGGCTGGGGTCAGACAAAGGAAAGCACGCAGAGCTTTATGCTTCGCGAGGTGAACATTCCGATCATCTCGAACGCCGAGTGCGCCAAATACGACGATTACAAAACCCTCCTCACCGAAGGAATGCTTTGCGCTGGCACAAAACGCAAGGGCTCGTGTAGGGGCGACGCTGGTGGGCCCCTTATTGCCAACGACGCCCTTGTTGGTTTTGTGAGTTGGGCTGGTGGCAAGTGCGGCAAGCAACCTGGCGTGTATACCCGCGTGTCGTTCTATCTGGATTACATCAACGACATTTTGAACGGTGGAGACGGCAAAAGCTTTGCCGAAGGTGCGTCGGCATCCGGGTCGGGCATGGAAGAAGTGAGTATCCCTTCGTCGATGTCAGGATCGTTCGAGACTGCGCAAGTTTCTGTGACCAAGTCTACCAAGACCCCAGCCACGAAGATAGCTACTACCGAGACTACGACTGCACCGACTACAGTTACGTCTTCTTCTGGGTCAGCCGCCGCCCAGAAGAGCTCCACTAAGGGACTTACATTTTCGTTTGATGGATCAACGGCAGTACAGAAGGATGGTGCTATCAAGCCCCCGACAACGAAAGACACGACTCAGCAGCAGTAGATATCTGCTACGCCTTGAAGTATACGTTAACTGATTCTTTCAAACTGGATACAGCTTCCCGTTCATCAAGGTTGTCATTTGCTGTATTCTTGCTCCATTCGATATCCATAAATGCTCAGGCTGGCATGTTTAACAGAACGAAATTTCTACAGAGCCACTCAAGTGTATTTAAATGGGCAAGGCGCGCCGATATTGCATGGGTGGATGCCTCAAGCAAAATTTCCCGTGGACCCTCTGTTTAGGGATTCCGAAAAATAAATATTCAAAACAATATATTTATATTTTCAAGTCAAATGATTTATTTTGGCAAAATAGTAAAGGTAACCAATATTTTATTTTGAGAGTACTAGAAAAGTGATATAATATTTTGGAGACGTGCTGGCAACCAACAATTCTGAGCTACCGCTGCAAACCAACCACTTCACTTGCCGCGTTTAGCTCGAGGCTTCTACACTCATTTTTGAATTTCCTAAATTAACTCCACCTATCCGCACCCATTTTTGAATTTCCTAAATTAACTCCACCCATCCGCACCATCTTTTTCGACATGCGCGTGTTCGCTCCGCCCCATGCCAGCCGGCCTTTCTCCAACAAGCAGGTCGCCCGGTTCTTCTTCTCGCCTGCTCTCGACGAGCAAGGAGAACCGTCAGGCTACCAGGTTTGTAAGGCCTGCGGTAAATGCCGCAAGCACATACCTCTAACCGGCTACATCAATTTGGTGTCACATGTTCGCGAAAACCACCCCAACTACGAAGACGAGATGCGCGACGCAAGCGCGGCAGCCACGGGAACACTCGTTCCGTAGGGTAGCCAGAAGGCCACGAACCGGTTCAGCTGGATGCGCTGGATTGTCGTGTGCAATCTGCCGTTCTTTTTTTGCGAGTCGGAGGAGACGCGCAGGTAAGCTATGGTGCCAATAATTATACTATAGTACTTTCTGGAGGATCAAATAATAGTACTTTACAAATATGTTATTTTTATTATTAATGCAGGTTCACCAGCTTACCGCGCGTCTCGGTCGACACGCTCTACGGCGATATGGAGAATGTGACGGGGCACACAGCACCTTGCACAGAGGAAGTGCTAGAGAGTGGAAGCTCTCGGTGAACAACTAGTTCACAGTTCCCGGCCTAAGGGAACAGACTACGACGGTTAAAGACTGAATATATTTTATAGGTGAGCCAAGCTTGAATCATACAAACTCGAAGTCAACTATAGTAAAAGATAAACAAGTGTCCAATGGTTGGCTCGCAGCCAACCGGTACCACGTACCATGGACACTAAAGAGGGACATCCCGTCACTCTTTATGTAACATGGGTACACATCCGTGTACCCCGTTACAGAGAATGTGGTGGAGGCCACCGAGAAAATTATCGGAGAGGAGATGCCCAAGGAGTTCGGTCTCATCCTCGACGGCTGGACCCACGGAACTGAGCATTTCTTTGCTGTGTTCGCCTGCTACGAGCCCCCCAGCGGCCCCCAATACATACTCTTGTCCATGGCACCAACCATGGACGAGCCAAACGACGGACTCAACGCCGAAAGCCACGCAGCGGCAATTGCGCGGTTTTTGCCGTTTTTTGGGCGTTCACTAACTAATGTGCTGTTTTTGGTAGGCGACAATTGTGCAGTCAACAAGAGATTGGCTCGACTCATGAGTGCACCTCTTGTTGGCTACGCAAGTCATTGCCTCAACCTTGCTGTGCGGGAACACCTCGCTCCTCATGAACCCAACTTGGAGCAAGTGCAGCTTCTAATGCGCAAGCTGCGCACACTCAAGCGAGCAGCCAAACTTCGGTACGATTACTATTTATAATACTATATTTGGTACTAATCATACCGATTACTAATTTTATATTACTATTTTTGTACAGCCAAAAGACCAAACTGATGCCAGTCCTTCGACAAGACACGCGTTGGTCATCGATTTATTCGATGCTCTCGCGCTATTTCCGACTTTTCGAGCACCTCTTCTCGGATGATGAAGAGTTGGAGGACCTCCTGCATCCCGCGCCACGCATAGAAGCCTTCGCAAGCTCTTCGAGGAGCTCGGGGACATGGAGTCGATTTCGAAGAAGTTGCAGACCGACGGACTGACGATTATAGACGCTCCCGGCCTGCTGGACGGTCTAATGGAGGTGCAGCCCACGTTTCGGACGTATCTCGGTCAGGAAACGTTCTTCTGGAATTGTGCTATTTTTTTACTGAGTGGTTGGTGCACGTGCGTATATGTAAAATAGCGCCGAACGCCCAAATCGTGCACTCACCCGCGTTTGAGTCGGGCATTGTGAAGGTCTTGGGGGGGGGGGTCAAAAGGCGCGTCTAACGGCTGTGGAAAAGGCCGTCCTGCTGCCATTTCGGTGCGGCTCAACCCCAGCGGTCCCTTCTGCGGAGCAGGACAACCCAAGCTTCGCCGAGCGAACTCTGAAGAGCTGAAAGCTGACCGCTGTCCCCAGCACCTTCACCTTGCTCTCTTCTATCCCGCCGACGTCGAATGTCGTAGAGCGCCTATTTAGCTCGGCTCGGGCTGTCTTGCGTCACGAGCGCCATCGTTTGTGCCCGATGGCGCTCGAAATGAACTTTCTAAAGGTCAACAGCTCGTATTGGAACGTAGCAACTGTTGATTCTTGCTTGTAGCTGGTAACCTTGAAGGTAATACAGATCAAGTGTTGAGTTGGCCAATTATTTATTGTTGTGTACTTTTGGGCCCAGTTATTTATTTCTTGGATGCCAATGAAGTGCACGTGCTATTTAGTTCCTTACCTAGCTTGCAATTGATATATTGTGCCTTTCAGGCGGATTGTCCAAAACCGAATCTTATACTCCGAGTAACGAAGCGAGCAAGCAAGAGGGCCAGGAGTTTGAGCTCGTATTAGGAGGTATGCAGGAATGATTAAGGCTGGATACGATTAGTGTAGCCAATCAGAAGAAATTACGTTTGCCTACTCCGTCCTGATATAATTCACATCCTCCGATTGCCACCGATTTTCTGGCCATTCGGAGACTAGTTCACAATAACGATGACCTACTCCGGCGACCTGCGCTGGAGAGCATTTGTGCTCGTGTACATGTATGGCATGGATGCTGAAATGGTGGGAACTATCTTTGGGAGCCATCAACGCAGTATTCGTCGCTAGATTTCAAGGTTCGAGAAGACAGGTTCACCCTGCAGCAAGACAAACGAAAGGGAGCGCAGCAGCAAGTGGCCCCGTGAGGTCATTTTGTTCATGGAGGAGTACATAAAAGTTCATCCGTGCTTCTACATCGAGGAGCTCCAAGCGGAGCTCAAACGCAGATTCCAGCACATCAATTTTTTTTCTACTGCATCAATATGTCGGGCCCTTCGATTCGATCTAGACCTCACGAGAAAAAGGCTTACCAAGCGAGCAAGAGAGTCAGCCCCGCGCGAACGTCGCGAGTACGCCGGACGACTGTTGCCATTCTATAGCTGCCCAGAGCAGTTAGTTTTCGTCGACGAGACTAGCAAAGATGGAAGGTGAGCTTTTCAATGTGGGTGATGGTTTGTAAAATGTTCTTACTGGCTGGATGCTCTATTGATAGAAGCGTTTTACGCAAGTACGCATGGTCGAAGCGAGGAACTCCGGCCGTTGTTAGTTTGCCCCCATCCCGTGGGCAACGAGTGGCAGTGCTTGTAGCAATGGACGTGAACGAATGTTTTTCTTGGGGCCATACGTTTGACACATTAACTCGAAAATAATTCCATGACGTGTTCGCCACGAAAATTGCTCCGTATCTAAACCCATGGCGGTCTATCGTTGTTCTAGACAACGCTAAGATCCACATGTACGCTGAACTACAGGAGCTGGTGCACTCTACCGGGGTTCTACTATTTTTTCTATCGCCGTACTCACCAGACTTAAACCCAATTGAGGTTGGGCTCTCTCTTTTGAAACGCTGGATAATCAAGCACGCAAACTTCGCCTTCAATGAAGCACCCGCTGCTGTACTCAATGCTGCGCTCCGTGAAAGCACGAAGAAACATGAACAAGTTGGATACGGATTATATCGTCACTGTGGGTACTTAGAAGCTGAATTGAACATTGCTTTGTAATTAAATCCAAGTGTTCCCCTTAAACATCGCATTCTGCCATGGTTTCATGATCGCTAAGTGCATGGTCTAACTCTTCCATATCCTGCGTAGGTGGCGGAACAAACACAGGTGTCTGTCGTAAAGGTGGGCACAGTGGATACAGCGGCAGGCCAAGCGCGCGTCGAATGTCGTGGTCACGGACATTTAGCGTCACAATCGCATCATTGAGCTTGCCTGTACAGGAGCAAATTCATCTGGGGTACCTGCCGTACCAATAGTGCTGGCCGCTTCTTGCTCCAGGCTGTCAATGTGCTGAAGCTGGTGAAGCGTTGTGTTGTCAGGGACGCGCACTTCTTCTCCATCGGGTAGTCTGGCCTGCGCCGTTGCCGCGTAGCGCAAAGTAGTCGCTCCAAAAAGAACGTTGGCCACTTGAAGAGCTTCTTGGATACGCGGAAGCACTTGCTGCACACGACTCTCAGTTGCTCGATGCAGTGTTTTTGCTGGTGTTTTCTATATACACAAAAGGTTAACCACGAAAGCTTCCTGCCCTCCACGTCTCAACCGGGCATTGCGCCACGCTGTTGGTAGTAAAGAGGTGAAGCCATCTTGGTCCAGCCTAACGAACGCCTTCTGCGGCACATTCTTGGCGAGCTTAATGTAGATATCGAGGCTGTCGTTCCAGCAAAGTCTCTCCTTCGTTGCAAACGCCGATTTCACTTTCGCTCGCAGCACCCCGTATCCTCCTACGACATTGATGTCGAACGAAAGAGCAACGCCCTTGTCACGACAACGCTCGAGAGGCCTTCCTGCCTTCACAATCAGCTTACAATGTAGCTGGGTCGGTAGCGACACCTCCATCGATAAAACGAACACTTGCTTTTGTTCCAAACTGCGCATGTTATTGAACTTAAGGAATCTATATTTACCAGCATAGACACTCATACACAGGAAAGAATAGAGGGGTGTTGGGGAGTTCAAATTTGCGCGGTAAAAATAGTATAGCGGCGGTGGTGAAAATAGTTCGTTGGCTGCGTTGAAATTTTGGTTAATGGCTCCCAGTGATAGATGGCCTTGGATTAAGTCAGGCGCAGTAGTCAATAAGGAAATCCCTAACCACGACACCTCTCAGAATAAGCGGGCTATTAGGAGGACAAAACGAATGAAACGGACAATATACTGTATTTTCGGAATCCCTGCCTCTGTTGATTGTGCAACGTGGTCACAATACAAATACCGGTAGATTCGTGGACGGATCGCCATTAAGGTTGTTGTCTTTATTCGAGAAGCATACACCTACACTGTAGGTAGGCTCAGCCTCTTTGCTGCCTTTTCAAAATGCAAGAAAATGTTGTTTCTGGTTCGTTAATGCAGTGATGCACTTGCAGCATTGTCGTCAACCAAGCGACTAATTTCAGCTACCACTGGAATTATAATAGTGACGGGAATGACAACATACACAAGTACCAATACGGTACGTTTTAATAATCCGGTACCAGAACGTAGAACACAAGAATGCACATGTAGATAACAAGAATATATGCTCTAATAGAACGCTTTGAGAGTTGGTTAGCAACTCGTTAAGGAGCGGATGATTTACTGGAACAAATATCCGACCCGCTGGTAAACACGGCAGCTGCTATTACCAGTAATAGATAAGCGCAAAAGCAGGATTTCCCGTGTATTATCCGAATGGATAGTTCAGGGGCTAAAACTCAGTCGCTCCCGAAATACCAAGTTATTCGCTGGGAAACTACGTTGTTTAGCGGTTTACATGAGCCCATATACAAGACCAAATCAAATCGAGTTGATGTCGCAATTTGCGACTCGCGCTGGCCCAGCGTGGTGAGCACGCTGAGTCGGACCGTCACGCGGTGTCGCTCGCACAGAGACAAGCACGAGAAGCTCAGCGGCACTCGGTACAGCATCGTCAGACAGCAGCAGATGCGCAGGTAACGCACCAACAGCGGCCCCAGTGCAGGTCGTGCCCCCCAGATCCACCGTTTGTGCACCGACGCGGCATAAATAGGCTCGTACAAGCTGATCACGAACGCCATGCCTTCGATGAAGTAGTCGGCGTGGATCTGTGAACAGATCTGGCCGCGGTGGAATAGGTCCCAACAGGAGACCAACTTCCCCGACGGGATCTCGTCGCGCATGCGGTGCTGGACACTTGGCGGCCCGGAGAGACATCGTACATCCATTGAAGATTTAGACGATGAGGAGGGTGCGAGTGAGGACTCGTTGACGCAGTATTCACAGAGTTTTAGGAGTTGACGAATTGGGTGTCACCCGGAGAGGATGCATATTGTACATTTTCGCGAGAAACAAAGAATTGATGTAGTTACACTGTATCACATTGTATCTAGTATAAAGCTCGGTCACATCCTGAAAGCGTGGGTATTCCACGATTTAGCGAGTCCAGTTCGCTCATAGGATGCATTGTCATTCAAGTTCCAGATTTTATAATTCCATTACAAAGCACAATACATGTACCGGTGTCTCCACTTCGAAGTGTAGTTGTGTTGCTATTTTAATAGCATTACAGGTATTACAATACCTGTAATGCGCACCACAGTAACAAGGCCGTGCGCGTCGCGCCCGCGGTGAGCTCTGAAATTCAAGACACTCTGTCGTGTCGGCGACCGATTTGGCTTGAATTAATGTCGGGGCTCCATTTTCGTCGCTATCGCTGTTGCCGTTTGCATTATACGTGCAGAGGTTGAGGGTAGATGAAACACGATACATCGCTTAGCAGGATTGATCGTTAATGTGAAGGCTAAAGCTGATTCCGTACTGTAGGACTATCGTTATGACGGCGAGCGCATGTTTTCGTCGGACAATGACTTGATGACAGTTACCGTATGGGATGAAGTGCGAGGCTGCAGTGGATTACCAGCTTCTGGGGACATCGTGCGCATCTCTCATTTCACCGGATTGAGATTGTTTCGAAACGAAGCGTGCCAGTTCAATACGAAGCTTTCCGACCTACGTGTGGACAACTCTGTCCAGATCGCTGATGCTGGTAGCGAAGAGGATCATGTAGAAGATGTAAAATAAGACATGTACGATGATGTTGGAGTGGCGGGTGTGGCGGATAGTTTATGGCGAAAAGACAAGATCTTAAGAAGTCATGTAATGAAGGACATGACGTGGCATTGACGGAGGACAACACGTGCGGAAGGACAATATCTCAAGGACTGACAGAAGTGATGGAAATGACGGGGCATTGACGAAGGACAGCAAGTTTTTATCTGAGGAAATGAACGTGTATGTACTAGTAGTGGGCTTCGGATTCTGGCATAGGTATGGAGAATGAGATTAAAGAGTAGTCAGTAAACGTCAATACCACTTACGTCCTTTTTGTGTACGCTCACGTACCGGAGTGTCTGTCCTGCACATGATGACGAGGAGAGCTATGCTTTAGAGTCCGGTGAACGAAAATTGATGGTAGTGTGAGCGGGTCACAGTTCTGCAACATCGATCCGTGGATGAAATCTTGAAAAACCCGGGTCATTTGTCTGAACTCACGAAAACCCACTTGTTTTGGTGACGGTCATATATTTTTTCATGTAAACTACTCTTGCATGTCGCTCGAACGCGCACGAGCAACATTTGCCGGTCAAGCACTTTGGTAAGGATATCACCGATCAGAGTGTCTAACACCCCACGATGTGCGAGTGCTGTCAAACTCTATAGGTTGAAGTTGCATGATTGCGAACTTAAGTAGCCACCATTCGGGCAGCTTATCGGAGTAATCCGGGCCGGTCGCCGCTACTATTTATAATATTTTCTAATACATTTCCTGATTCTATGGGTGGTGGTACATGGC
>KV724542.1:5148-35364 GCA_000500205.2 Phytophthora lateralis | reverse complement strand
TCGTCGTCTTCCAGGCCAGACATCCGTACAGCGTCCACCAGCATGGCGACAGATTCACGAGGTAAAGGATTAAAGACCACCGATGGTCTCCACTCATCATCAGTTCTTGCTTGCGTTCCATTTGCACTGTGTTTGACTGCTAGCCACGAGGTGTTAAAGGGTTGTACGTAGAATGGTAGCAGGCGATTGGCACAGTCGTTCGAACCAACCGCGCTCACGTCGAAACCATTGCTCAGGCCACTCGATAGTGAGCTTTTCCACAGCTTGTCTTTGAGCTCGTACAATTCGGACTTGTTCATCTGTCGGCTCGGTCGGGATATCATCGAAATGTTTGACATTGAAGGGTGAAAGCTCGCGTTCAAGGCAGAATTACTGGGTAAGAAGCTCGAGTAGCTGGTGTTCAGTGTTCGGGAGTTGGACAGCCCGGAGTTGACAGACGCAGGTTTGATGGGTCCGTCCCCTTCAGATCCTCCAAGGATGGCAATAAGGGAGCTGGATCTCGCTCGAGTCTCCACTTGACGCGACCGAACGAGCGACCCCAAGAGCTTGGGCATTGGTAGAGTCGCGGGCAGGTTCCGCAGCGGCTTCTTCTCGACTTGGTTGTGAAAATTGGTACACTCCACGGGTGTATTACTCTCCAGAATAGCGTAGTCTGTCTTGATGGAGGAGGTCGGTGTGCTGTGGTTGCTTGCTGGGAAGGTGGGCCTGCCTAGCTCCGATGGCAGCATCTCCGACCCTCGTGAAGCGTGCTTGGTCACCATATTCCCTGTCAGCTCCAAGCAGTCTTGACGGTAGGTGTCGAGATTGAGAGTGAAGAAGCGATGTCCTAGTGCTGGGGATAGCTGTTGATCGCCACAGCATCTGTAGGGTGCAAGTATCTTGAAGTGGTACGGTCTCCGCTCCCGGTGGTGCAACATTAGTCACGCTGATCACGATGAGGTTGACTGGGGTGACAGCTCCACTGCGGCAATTCAGGCAGTTCCAATAGCTGCAGCGTTTCGGACGTCAGTGTAAACGCTTGACCTATCAACATGCTGTCACGGGGCTCTGGTAGATCTGCAGGGATTTTTCTACTGCGTCGGTGTCAGAGGTTCGTACGACTTTACAACACTTCACGCAATTCATGTCGATGCGGGGGCGTCTGACACCGGCTAAGTTGTTAGCAGCTCTGACTCCGTTATTGAATTGCAGGGCATTTATAACAGGGGCAACGCTCGAGAGACCTGATGTCCCAACCAATCGACACTAGGTTCGACGCAAATTGGGCTTGAAGATAGCAGCTTGCTACCAACTTTCACGACTATCGATGTATTTTCGTGACGTACTCCCGCATTCCTAACTTGGAAAGAGTTCGGTGGCCAACTGCACAAAATCACTTCAGGATGGTTCCCGTCCTTTCGGATGGCGTTCCTGCAACGTGATAAAGTACTTCGAAGTACTTCAAAGTATTTCACTGATTCGTTGGCTCTACCCGCAGATACTCGGGCTGCATCTCTGGGGTGGGTTCCGTTGCAAGTCATGCTGTAACGAAGAGCAGTCCACGATATTTTCTGCCCGCATCAAACAGGAAACGCTCGAACCGTAGACTTGATCCAGTGCTGGCCTCATTTCGTAATCTTCCTGTCACGGCAGTGTTGGAGAACAGCCCCTTGACTGCTCTTGCCTGGTCCTCCGACCCAATCTCCACCAGTAAGCAGCGCTTTACTGCGCTCAACTCTCCATTCTTTTCCGAAGCACGACGAGATCCTGTTTCCACTACACTGTCGCTTTTAAACAAGTTGGCAACGCTCTCACCCAGTAGTCGGTACATACGCAGCCCCTGCGGATCCGTCCCCGTCCGTTCACTCGTCGGTCCGCCATCCGAAAACAGTGCGATATGTGGTTCATACTCGAGTACATCCGCTCCTACAAGGTCAAGCTCCCGAGTAGGAATGTACGGCGGGTTGCACAAAATCACGTCAAATCGTTGGTAAAACTCGTCCTCCTCCCGAATTCCAGTCAACGTCTGCAGATCCCGCAGCCAAAACTCTGTCCGCCCTTCTAACTTGTTCGAGCGAGCATTTCGCTTAGCCACAGCCAGAGCTCCTGGAGAAATATCAACGCCCACTCCAGTGGCTTGCGGGAACTCGGACAACGCCGACAGCAACAAACAGCCGGAGCCCGTGCCAATATCCAGAACCCTCAGTGGTGTCTCCCGATCGAATTGCTCCTGCTCACAGTCAAAAGTTCAGATTTCGTCCTAACAACAACAACAACAAATGCTTCCACCCACCACCAAAGTCTCAATTAAAACTTCGCTGTCGCTACGTGGGATGAGCGTGTCCTGGGTCACTGTAAAATCCAGAGACCAGAACTCCCTCCGTCCTAGAACGTAGGCCAGCGGTTCGCCCTTCAGACGGCGCTCCACACTGCGCTTCAATATGGTCGCTTCGTGGTCCGTTAACTTGCGCTCACTATGGAAGAAAAGCGCGTTGCTGGTCTCCAGTGGCGGCTGCAGAGCGTTGGCCACGAGCGCCTTCGCGTCATGTGGAGCCGATTTGAGGGCACAGGAGCCATTAAGACGCTCGCGGGTTGCTTGCACTGCATCCGCCACGGTCTGGAGGCTTCGGACGTGACGCTGGGGGGCTGCAAAGGTGAGAGATCTGCACCGGTGCATTTTCGATTTCTCTTTCAGATTTAGAGCCAAAATTAAGAATCAAATCGCACATGTTCAGATTAAGATCTCTAAAAGTAAGGTTTGGGTTCAATCTGATTCTCCATGTATTTCTTAATTCTAATCTGAGCATTTTCGATAAATTTAGTTCTAAATCTGAAAGATAAATACATCACTTCAACGACTGCAACAATCAGAGGTGACGACGAGTCGCACATACTCTTGAAAAGGATGAACGAAGGCCTCGCTGCTCGACAGGAGGCTCTGCAGAGACAGAACCAAGAGCTCAACCAGCAGGTCGAAGCTATCGAGCGACGTCGAGAGCGGCAATTGACTTCTGCCAGCAGACCTTCGTCGTCGGCTTCGTCGACTTCGCTACGTGGGACTCGATCCGCTTCGCCTCAAGTGGAATCCCCTATCCGAAAAGCCGACCTCGTGCACAGTGACGATGAGCTCGATGAGCAAAGCGATCCGAAAAGGGGCTTGAAGATTGCGTTGAGTGCGTCAGTCGACTCTTTAGGCTCTCAAGACCTGAAAGAGGCGAGGCGCCAGCTTGCAAAGAGCGAGAGCAAAGAGAAGCTGTCGGTGAGTTCGAGAAACAATTCAGCAAAACGATCCCAACGCCGAAAGCAAGAGACGAAATCGGTTGAAGGTTCGCCTCAAGAAGCACCTCACATCAAGAAAAAGAGCGGCACCAGTGGTAGCCCAAATGATGCGGACCCTGTTCGAGACAGCACTCCTGAAGGTCTCGGTCTCGAGGCCACCGTTCGATACCAGAAAGCCCGTCTTCGAGTATTACAGGATGAGGCAGACGCAGCTGTGGCTCGGACTGAGCACTTGGTTCGTTTGACATTGGAGACTCGTCACCTTTTTAATCGTGCTGCTCACCTCAGTCGTAATTGCTGTCACTTTCCCTAGCAAGCAGCACAAAGTTCGTTAAAGGCGGAGATTGAAAACCTCAAAGCAGAAACTGCAGCACTTACCAAGAAAACGCAACAGACCCAGCAGCTCCTCGAAAAGCAACGCGAGCTCTCGTACGTTGGTATCTGGAGCCGTCAGGTGACGTTCTCTGACAGCTTGCTTTTGAGTGAATCCAATTCAGTGTGGCACAGGAGGCCAAACAACGAATTTTGGAAGGCCAGCTAGCGGCAGCTCAAACACACGCCGAAGAGACTCAACGCGCTGAGAAGCTGGCTTCCCAGCAATTTCGATCCAAAGAGGTACGTCACCAAACTCAATTATCTGCAAGACGACTCGCGAGCTACATGAAGTTGTTGGCGTCTGTCTAGGTTCGTCTCAACCGCGCACTGGAAGAGCTCGAGAAGGTGAAAGCGCAGCTCCAGGACGAAAAGAAGAATCACGGCGAGCAAATGGTCAACAAAGCTGACTATGACCAGGTCGTCCGCGATAACAAGAGGCTCGACAAGCAGAAGGTCGATTTCTCCCTCATTGATACCATCCTCTGTCTTTCGTAGTGCTAATCGAAGGTTTGCTTTTGTGTAGGGTGAACTGTTGGCCGCTTTCAAAAAGCAAATGAAGCTCATCGACCTGCTCAAGCGTCAGCGAATCCACATGGAGGTCTGCTTTACCCGACTCCAAAAAAACCGCGGCAAACAATACTTGACACGCCTATTTCTTCTGTTGTTGACAGGCTGCCAAGATGCTTTCATTTACAGAGGCAGAGTTCAGCAAGACACTGGAACTGGGCTAAGCGCGACGCTTGCATCACAACGTGCTGTGCGATCACTTCAATTGCATGAGCTCCTGCTGTAAGACGAACTGGGCCTCCACGCGCTGGGCTTCGAGCATCCGTGTCAACTCGATCTGTAATAGCGAAGGGAAATATTGTCAAATGCAACTCCCGAGAAAATAACAATGCTCAAATTGTGACGAACCTTCTTCTCGTTGAGATAATGGTATGCCTGCCAATGCGCCTCCTGCAGCGCTTCAACTTGAGAGATACTCAAACTGTCATCAGGCTCCAGTTCGCGGTCACTCACCGACGATGCGATGAGAAAGTTTTCCACGGCAATCTCCAACTCAGCCGCAACGGGAAAGGTGCGCTGGAAGCTGCCATTCAGCACTTCGTAAGAGATGTTCGATACAGTGGTGTGATCTTCGTCCTCTTCTGACGCCACCTGACTCCGGGGAGATTCAGATGAGGGTTTCGTCGAACTCGAGGTAGGTTGATTTGACCATGGCGCACGAGGAGGGGTTGGTACTGGTCTTGGGAGACCAGAAGCAGCTTGCTGTGTCGTCCGTGGTGGGGTGGCAATCCTGGAAAGGGCTTGCGCTCTTTTCTTGCCACTTTTACTGTTAGCAGCAGGATCGCGTGGGGATTTTTTCACGGCCCGCTTAGATGGAGCCTTCGCGTTCTTAGTTGCGGGTTCTTTGCGGCCTAGAACACAAAAATTAGTATCTACGCAAGCAATCAATGAATCTGTCAGCAAACTCACGGGTTTTCTTGGGGGGAACACTTTGCCAGCTGCCCTCGTCGTCTTCAAACGTGCGATCTTCTGTTCCAGTAACTACTTGGGCAGTTTGAGTCAAATTAGGTTGCTGTCCTGCTTCAGCCTGTGCTGAAGAGACATTCACTTCCTCGTTGTTAGCAGAAGTTATGTCGTCCTGCATATCGTTAGATACATCGGAATCCTCCTTTGCAGACACTTGAGAAGTATTCTCCGCCTTCGCTTTTTTCTTGGTCTTTTTGCTCTTCTTTTTCGTCTGTTTGCGGTCTGGAGCGTCCTTAGATTCCTTCACTGCCAGTTCCATCAACTCCTGCTCCATCTTCGCGCTCATTTGCGCTGCCTCTTCCTCGTACTGGGCCCACTTCAAGCTCAATAGATCCTCCATCTGCGCCGAAGTCACTCCTGAAATGCGCCTACTCAAGTCTACCGCCGTGTTATCTGCTGCATTCCTCAGCGTAATATCGAGCTTCTGAGCATTTTCGATCAGCGACTCGACAGCATCGGGATTTTCACTCAGCACCGCCAAGTGCAGCGCTGTATTGCCGCCGGCCGATTCCACTGCGTTCACATCTGCTCCATGCGCAAGTAAAAACTTCAGAATCACAGCACTTCGCTCCATCATCTCGTCGATACTCGGAGCTCCAGGTCGCGGGTCTTCGCCAACGCGAGCAGCACACATGAGAGCGTTCAATCCGCTCGCATTTCTTACACTCAAACTTGCTCCGAGCTCGAGAAGCATCTGCACCGCTACCACATTCTTCGCCACACAAGCCATCATCAGAGCTGTGGTTCCAGCACAGCAGTTAGCTCTAGCGAACATCACTATCCCGAGAGACTCGAAGGTCATTTCGCACCGGTGTCTCCGTGGGCGTTCGGTTGGTCAATGATCTTCTGGAGCTTCTGTTTTCTCTCCGCAGTAGCAACCAGCTCCTCCATGACCCGAGTCTGGTCACAAGCATAACACCAACCACTTAAATACCACGTCTCTGCTGCTAAAGACAGCAACATTATCGTACGTTCTTGGACATGGCAGTCAGGTGCAGCACCGTCGTCCGGTTGGTGTTCGTCGCACAATCTACTGCTGAAGTTTGGTCAGCTACAAACCCCACGAGGTCGTCACGACCTGAATTTGAATCCCCACGATACAAAAACACAATTACAACGTCAAATTCCATTGCCTAGAGGGGTCAGAGCTCCAAATGTCAGCGTACCACAAGCACATACGCTCATGAGGACGCTCCAGCCCATGTCGTTGGGGCGATCGAAGTCGATCTGTCGCTCATGGAAGAAATTGACACACGCGTCGCAGTCTGCAAACCCCACGAGGCGGTGGGCGAACGCCTGCGCCTTCTCCATGGCTGCGCTAGCCATTGACCAGCTACGTCACTCAGTGGCCAATCAACAAGTGCTGACTCTGAATCGTACTTTGCCGGAGCGAGGTAGAGCGGTTACGGCAGGTCCTGCTCGATTTACTTGCCTGGAAGGTGCAGCAGGCAACGGCTTGAGCTGTCGAGTGACGAAGAGCTAGGCGAGTGCTTCGATCGAGAGTCGCTGGCCACAGGAGCGTCGTTGTAAGAAGCTTTTCACCGGTATGGGCAAGATGGCTACATTATTGCCTATTGGCTGGCGATGTTGAAGTGGGGCTGACGAAATGGCTACAGTGTCGTCGTGGCAGGTATCATGAACCGCGAGCTAGATGGACTGCTGGACAAGCTGTCCAGGATCAACCAGGAGATGGGAGGAGAGGATGGCAAAGGCAAGAAGAAGGACAAGAAAGGCGACCAGTTCCACGAGCTCAAGACCAAGATCGGCGAGAGGCTTCATCATCTGAAGATGGTACGTTGCCTTAACTTCTGTCTCTGTATGCTGAGGGTTGCTGATGTGTTGATACGTTGCAGACCTTACAAGACAACGACGTGGCGGCCACGAAGCGAGGAAAGCACCCTCGAGAAGCCATTCGACGGCAGCAAGAACTCAGAGAGGAGATCCGGCTTGTCGGTGTAGACATCAAGGACCTCACGACCAGTTACGACCTGGAAATGAAGAAGAAAAAGGTATGCAGCTTCTTCTGAATGGCTAGGCGGTGGCAATCAATCTCACGTGCTGTTCGTTTGTGTTGATAGAGCAAATTCCCACCCGAAGAGCTAGCGATGCGAAAGGAGATTGTGACGCAATACTGGGCCGAGTACGAGCGTATCAAAGAGCTTGCAGCGGCAAACTACCGCTCTCCAGCAGGTAAAACTGCTTTTGATACGGGTGGTGTCGCAGCCCCCATCGGGTCGTTCGAGAATGGTGCCTTCACAGCACGGACAAGACCTAGTGGACCACTTGGAGGCCCAGTTTTTGGAGGACTGGGTGGTGCGGGCGGGGGCAGTGGCGGGGATGGCCCAATCGAGCGTGAAGTGATCACCGATGACCAGCAAGCCATGCTAGCAGACATTCAAAAAAATGATCAGCGCTTCGTAAGTATTTCGACTAGCATTTAGTTTCTGGTTTGCAACTCACTGTTTGCGTTGTGTGCTTGGAGTAGGACATCATCATCGAGCAAATTGGAACTGGTGTCCAGGAGTTAGGCCAACAGGCACGGATGTTGAATGAGGAACTCCAGCAGCAGGCTATTATGATTGACGGACTAAGCGATCGAATCGACACCACACAAGCACACGGTAAGAATGAGCTTTGCGCAGCGTAAAACTTGAGACTCTGCGCTGAATTGTCGAATCTCAAACCTGTCCGTGCTGTGCAGTGGAAAGCGTTAACCAAAAGATGAAAAAGACCCTCGAGAAGGTCGGCCGTGGTCCAGACAAGTGCATGATGGACATGATCTGCCTTATCCTGCTGCTCGGAATCTTGGCTGTGGTCTACAACATGTTCATCAAGAAGGATTCCAGCACCGCCACAACCACAACTTGAGCTGACTTTACAGCGACCTCCACTACAAGGCAGTAGTCCCTCATCTCAACGTTCATCTTTTTCTGCAGTAGCTCAGAAACACAAGAAAAAGGAAGTACGCACCTATATACCTCAATCCCCTCATTGCCGGGAGTTCATATTTGCGTTATTGGTCTCAACTCCCAGCATAACAACCCATAAAATCGAGCGCTGGTACATCAGGACGATAGATGCTGACGAGTGCCGCGATCCTCCATAGCTCCTGATATGCACGCAGTCGTGCAACAATCGAGGTTTCCTCTTTCTCAAAATGACGAGCGTTCTACTGCGGTCCATAAATCGATCGGGAAGGCGGTCCGCCCATACCTCCAGGTGGTGGCATCCCTCTCATACCCATAGCTCCCATCGGCGGTGGCCCACGAGGCGGTCCTACACCAAAACGGAACAAGTCAGTGATCTCTCCAGCCAACGTCCAGTCCCCTTCCTCGAGCAGCTCACCTCGAAACATGGGCGGCCGCATGCCCATCCCTCCTGGAGGAGGCATCACACCCCGAGGGGGGCCGCCACGCGGCGGGTACATGCCCGGCATCCCGCCGTTCGGGGGTCCACTGGGTCGCGGGGGCAGTGATCCGGGCACTGTAGGGCCACGCAGCCACTCACCAGCTGCAGAAATCCCGACAACACGTTAGATATTTAGCTGCAAACACTTGTAGAGCGTTGCATGGGTTCTTACGGGTCATGACGACGCCCTGGCCGGCCAAGAACTGCTCGTAGTAGAGTTTGACGTTCTCGCGGTGCTTCCAACCGCGATTGTGCTGCTTACGTCCGGCTTGCTGTAGTGAGAGTGGCACGAGGAGAAAGAGGAGACGCAGAATCGTTAGATGAGAGGCATGGCGACATCGTATTCGCGCAGCTACGCACCGAGTCATGCGTAAGGTAGGTGTCGCAATAGTCGCAATAGTAGCGCGGCATGTTGGCTCTCGGCGAATAGAGCTTTGTGTAATTTTGATATTGTGTCAAAGCAACACAATAGTGTGTAAACGAACACAAAATGCTACCTGTAGGAGGTTAAACAGATTCAAGTCCGGCGGGGCGACATCTCGCTTTGCATCTATATCCACAGCGTAGGAGAGGTGACCGTTCGCTTCTGATCGCCATACCGCCGATGAGCGGTTCCTGCTAAGTACGACTGCTCATCTCCTTGCCAGTCACTTTTACTGTCAGGCAAGTGCAATTGGTGGCAGCCAAGCTCCGCCTCACAATCAGAATTTCTCTTCTCCGCCGTGTTGCAGCCGCAGTCCGTCTCGTCAAGCGCCCACACGTGATTGCAGCCGCCATGTCCACCGAGAAACAGTGGTTCAGCGAGACGGAGGCCATGTGGCCCGGCCAGAAGTTCTCGCTCCAGATGGAGGAGGTGCTGTTCCAGGGCAAGTCGGACTTCCAGGACGTGCTCGTGTTCAAGTCGGCCACGTACGGCAACGTGCTTGTGCTGGACGGCGTGATCCAGCTCACGGAGCGTGACGAGTTCGCGTACCAGGAGATGATCACGCACCTGCCCATGTTCGCGCACAAGCAGCCCAAGCGCGTACTCATCGTGGGCGGCGGCGACGGCGGCGTGCTGCGCGAGGTGACCAAGCACGACTGCGTGCAGGAGGTCGTCATGTGCGAGATCGACGCCATGGTGTGCGACGTGTCCAAGAAGTTCTTCAAGGACACGGTGGCCACGGCCTTCGACGACCCGCGGGTGACGCTGCTGCACGCCGACGCCGCCGTGTACCTGCGCGAGAACACGAGCGACAAGTTCGACGTGGTCATCGTGGACTCATCCGACCCGATCGGCCCCGCCGAGGTCCTCTACCGTGCCGAGTTCTACGAGAACATGAAGAACTCGCTGTCCCCCGACGGTGTCATCTGCACCCAGGGCGAGTGTCTGTGGCTGCACCTCGACCTAATCGTGGAAGTCATGCAGCGCTGCCAGAGCCTCTTCCCCACGGTCAACTACTCGTACACGACCATCCCGACGTACCCGTCTGGCCAGATCGGCTTCATCATGTGCTCGCTCGACGAGAGTGAGGGCGTGCTGGCCAAGCCCAAGCGCACGCCCGACGCCAAGATGGAGCAGACCCTGCGGTACTACAACCCCAAGATCCACGAGGCCTCGTTCGTGCTGCCCAGCTTTGCTGAGCGCAAGATCGTCACTGTGCGCAAGTGACCGCTCTTCCGTTGACACAGATCCCCTACCAACCCCATCCTGCGGCATCCTGCAGGAACTTCAACAACTGTGAATAAGAGCGTATGTTTAACATCTTCTGGCTACCCTGTTATCACACTCGTTAGCGCCGTGATAACGCTGGGCACGAACAGCGTGATCTTGTCGACTTTCCAGCAAAAATCTGGTGTCTGCTCCTGGATGAGCTTCCAAATGTACGGCACGAAGAACTGCTCTGGGTCTGCTTCCTCTTCGTACCGGTAGCTCGCGTCGTCATCGTCTACTGACGCCTTTGGTTTTGAGACGTCCCCTGTCCTCGAACCAGCGCTAGAGGCTGCCAAAAGGCTGACGCACTCAGCTCGGATAATATCCAGCACCAGGTCAGCGTCAAGTACGTCGTCAGGCGAGGTCTTCGCTTCCACGACCGCCTGGAAGCGTGCCAGCGTGCTCCAAACGGGGCCGTTATTCACCTGCCCAGCGAACTCGGAGTGCTGTTGCAACACCGTAAACGAACCCGCGCGATGTAGAAGAGAATAAATAAGTTGCGGGTTGCGTGGCAGTAGCTTTGCCTTCAGACAGGATGACACCACGCCCAGCAGCAACCGAATGAACTCGACATAAGCCGAGCGTTTCTGCGCCAGCACCTCGTTTTCCTCCTTGTCCGTGTCCTTCAAGCGCTTCATCTGAGCCACTAGCTTCGCTTCGTTCTTGGCCAGCATGTCAATGAGGCCCACAATGCCTTGCGCAGCGTACACGTGCAGATTCTCAGCCGACCGTGCCAGATTCGACAGAGCCGCAAAGGCGTTGAGATGGATGAAGCTGTCCTGAAAGTGCGTAATGTTGCGGAAGATGAGTCGCGTGAAAATGACCATCATGAGGCTGCCCAGTGACACGTCCAGCATGTAGTGTTCCTGGTACCATGACACATTAGGCACCACCAACTGCGTATGCGCCGCGCGAACGAACGCCGGGTCCTGCGTGAACGTGAGTAGTACAATCACGAGCATGTACAATCGGCTAGGCTCCACAGACCGCGCATGATACAATGTCTCCAGTAAGGGCAGCAACAAACGTTCCATGTCAGCGTTGCTCACGGCATCGTCTAGGATCATTGGGTTTGAGTACAGGAGTGTATACAGCATCAAATGACTCGCCTCGTAAGGCGCGTGGCGGCCAACAACGTCAAACAAGTCCGTGAACAACAGCTCCAATTTTTCGGCGCTAGAGCTGGCGGTGGCGTCGCCCTGTCGCATCAAGTGAGCACGCGGATCTTCATTCTCCGCACTCTGATCGTCTGTGTCAGCGCCATCCGTGATCCCACACAGTGCTCCTCGGAAATGATTGCTAGCGACTGGCGAATCACTATCTCGACAGCTTTGAAGCAATACAAGTAGCAACAGCACACTTCGATCGGCGAGTGGGCTCGCAGTATCCTCACGACCGGTAAAATACCGGATGAAGCTCCACGGGAATCGGAAAATCGATGCTACAAAAATAAAATAAGTCAGACGAAGGAATACCCGACCAAAAGATGTCGTTGTTGTCGAACTCACCTGCAATCGAGCCGACACCTTCGAGTGTAAAATAAGAAAATTGCTCTTGCTCGTATGCTTGGTCGGACATCCCCGACAACGTAATGAGGGACATGTCGCGAGCTTTTCGCAAAGAAACCACTGCAGTATTCGAAGTGGAGCTGGTTCCTGTAGCTTGGATCTGCTCGATGCTATTCTGCAGCAAGCGACGAACTGTACCCGAAGCCCAATACGACTTCTTGCCATCAGGCAGTGCGGCTGCCATCAATATGTACAGAAATGGGTTATGCGTGCGGAGGTCGCCCGCTTGCTTGGAATGATCTCGCGGATACGCCACAGGTGACAGGAGCACCAAAAGCGTGTTCACTACTTCAACGTGCAGATCGTACGTCTTATCACTGCAGCACGAAATACAGGCATCCGCATACACCAGAGTGAGGCCATCATCGATGACAAAATAACGTTTACGAATGCAACGCGTACTTTGGTGGAAACTCGATCAGAGCGGTGATCAATGTATCCAGAAAGCGAACGGCCAGGTCATCCGAAGAATCCTCGGGTGCGGGCGTATCGTTGAAAACCTTGCTAGCATGCTCGTCTTCCATCTGAATCGACAAGCTATCTACTCGACACAACAACGTCAGTCCGGAATGAGACGTCAACATCCCGTCAAACTGAGCACGTACGTCTTGTCGTGGCAACAGAAGTATGTAGAGCACCAGCAAACTCTGTCGTCGGTTGATGGTTGAAGTGAGCTAGCAGTGAACATTCATCCGTCCTCTCCACAAACCGCATCGTGAACTGTCGAACCAAGAACAGCGTGTTCACAGCTCGCAGCAAGTGCGAGTCCACCGTCTGCGGCTTGCCATCCACCGGATCCGGACCCACCGCACCCGGTGCAAAAGCCGCCAGCTCACTCTCCGTCATCTTGGCCACTCTACAGCTGAACGGCAGCGACTGGATCACGTAACGCAGCAAGACACGGAAATTCCCAGAGCAGAGGCTGTTCTGGGCTGGCAATGAATAAAACTCCATAGTCAACACCGGATTCTTGCAATAATATTGCAGTAATCTACTGCACTCACCCAGTGTCTCTCCATACTCGCGGGTCAGCAGCTCCACCTGCGCCTGCGACAGCTGAGGCAGCGGCTTGGGAGATGCCAGCACCGTGTGGTACGCCGCGTCTCCGCGAGGCACGGACGTCTCTCCGACGATCTTCTCGAAGGCGGCCTTTTCCTGCGCAGAGGCGAAGATCTGCTCCACCGCAGCGGAGCCAGCGGCCGCGGCGGGCGACGAACTTGACGCTCCCATGATCAGCGTAGCGATGGCGGAGACTGAGAGGGTTATTTTTTAGGGTACCTTTCTATTGTCGAGCAACGCTTTTCATTGGATGAAATTGAAGCGATGGCTACCTTTACCTAGACGACACTTCAACGTGCGAACCATTTTTAGTTGGCAATGTTGAACTCGCAGAGGAGTGGGAGGTGATCTGAGGGAGAAATGGCGCTGGGCAGAGCGACCTTCTTGCTGGCGTCTTCTAACGACATGATCTCCATGAGCGCTGCCGGTCGCATCCTGCAGAAGCACCGAGTTAGCACTGGCGGTGGACATGGCAAGCTACGAGGAGAAAACCATACCTAGATGAGCGGTAGAAGATGTAGTCCAGTGTACCAACGAAGCGTGGTACTTTCTTGCCGTCGTCCATGTCGGCGTCACCGTTGACGTTGGTGAACTTGGGCTCGCCGTCATCAGGGTCGTACTGCGAGTACGCGCTGCGGAAGTCGTTCTTATTCGTGATGAAGTTGTACACTTTACTGTCCGGCAGTGAATTGAAGTCCCCGGCAAAGATAGTTGGAGTTGATGCGCTCGTGAACTCCTCGATCGCGCGCAGCATTCGACGCGATTGCAGCAACTTTACGTCTTCTTGCATCGGGTCCCAGAACAAGTGCGTCGTTGCAACCACAAACTCCAGCGGCGTTTCGAGGTGCTCGAAGTGGACAATCGCACCAACGCTTCCCCTCTGGGCTCTCGACAGCAACTCGTGGTCGACATCTGAAGGAAATGAGAGTGGGGTACAACCAGCAGGTCAGACACCTCGACTCGTTGCAATTGAGGTGCTAAATGCAGCTTACCATACTCATCACCATTGGGCAAGTCCAGACTAACTTTCTGGGACTCTTTCACCTTCAGTTTCGTCGCCTTCCAGAACACGGCTACGCCGTCTGGCTTCGTGCCAGTTTTCTTGACGAAGAAGCTGCATTCAATTGCAGCAACATAGCAATAAAAAGCAACGTGAGTGGAGATGGACACAATCGCAAGCAAACAACCAAAGAACATACATACGTACCCGTCGTATCCGTGTGACTTCATCATGTTAGCCCAAAACTTGTTGTAGTTGTCCACTTCCTGTTCAAGCACGCAGCAGCAAGTGTTGTGATTAACAAAACAGCTCCACAAGTCTCCAGCTTCTCCATTTTCACATCCCCGTCGTACCTGCACACAAATGACGTCGGGCGAGACAGGCAAACTCGAGGCAAAGACAGCTTCCTGCTCAGTCACCACCGTCCAAACTCGTCAGAAACCAACGTCTCTCAGCTGAAGCGTATTATTCCACTTGCTTCTCACCAACTTCTTGGATCGGTTCTTCCATCGGAGCTCGCTGGACTCGCAGTACGGGAAGAAGCTTGAGCGCACGTAGCACTGCGCCAGCACGTTGTACGTCATCACCCGCAGCTTCTGCACGACTCCAGTGGCTGCAACAAGCACAGCAGCATCCACAGATCTCATGCAAAGGTCAGACAAGCGACAACGACTCGGATTTCGATCTGGAACGGCCACGCACCGGCGCCATCGCGCGGCAGCTCACGCATGCCCTGCGTCTTCATAGTTGCAGTCACCAAGCACTGCGATTGGTTAATAAAGTTTATTCAGCCAATTATATGGCTCCATTCCCACATCGAATATCGGCGAATGAAATACAGCAATTCTATTTTTTTGGCATTTGAGTGGCTGAAAGGCGGCCGCGCGATTGAATGGCCAGAGCGTGCTCGGCCGTGGGTTCCGACATTCGCTGCCGCCCAAGTAGTGCTGAAATCACAAAGGCTTCCTCAATTCAAAGGTAAGCGACCGAGCTTGTGCTCCCTAATGCCGCGATGGACCAATAGATAAACAGGCCGCAGTCAGAGAGCTAACGTAGCGTTCCTACTGTAGATGGTGCAGGTTACTCCCGTCATCCGCCCCAAGATCGTCAAGAAGAAGGTGACCAAGTTCAAACGTCACCAGTCCAACCGCTTCAAGCGTGTTCCGGAGTCATGGCGTCGCCCCAAGGGTATTGATGGCCGTGTGCGCCGGAAATTCAAGGGTGCCATCAAGATGCCGAACATCGGCTACGGCTCTAACAAGAAGACGCGCCACCTGCTGCCCAACGGCTTCCTCAAGTTTCTGGTCAACAACGTGGCCGAGCTCGAGGTGCTGCTCATGCACAACCGCAAGTACTGCGCCGAGATCGCGCACAACGTGTCGGGCCGCAAGCGCCGCGAGATCATCGAGCGCGCTGAGCAGCTCAACGTGCGTGTGACCAACCCCAACGCCCGCGTGCGCGCTGAGGAGAACGAGTAAGCGGTTACGAGCAACCAACTACAGGAGTGACGACTCGACGGACGGATGCGTTTTGTTGAGGCGGAGCTTTACGACGAGGACAGGAGCCAACTGTGAGAAAGCAAGGAAGCAGCTCCAGCTCCAGCTCCAGGCGATAAGCGATAATGCAGCGTTTGGCGCCCAGCTGGACTTGTGGACTAGCTCGTGTGTAGTTTCGTTCTTCTTTCGTTTTGTGCTGGCGTCTTGTGCGCGGTTGCGTTGAAGGATCAGGAGCAGGTTGAAGGGGATTGACTAACGGGTGCGTCAGTCAATGTGGATGCGTCCGAGTTGTTGGACTTCCGAAAGGTGAAGGCACCTTTGGTGGTGGCGATCTTTGACATTGACATGCAAATCAATATGCAACTGATGGAGATAAAGCAACAAAAGGAACATTGGTTATCAATGGTACAGCATGTGCAGGCAGGCGCTTCCTCAACTTCATTTCACTATTACTAGTATCCTGCTACAACAATTTGGAGCTACATTATCGGCTCTTCATCGGTGTCGTACCCTCCCTTCTGAAAAACAACCTGCACACAATTACAGCAGATGCTAATGTGAGTCATGCAGTTAGCGCAAACCTCTGCACCGACAGTGAGTGTACAGTACCTCTTCCAGAGACTTGTAAATCTTCGCCCATTCCGGGTGATCATCGCCTGTCTTCATCCGCATGTCCAGGATATCCCGGTAACAGTTCTCCAACAAGAATTTCACGAATGGAGTCAGCACATTCAGACTGCGAGAATCCCACATCTTCTGCTGCGTCCACATCGTCTGAATACGCTGCCTCTGCAGTCCGTTGATTCCTGCCTCGATATCGCTGATCTCACTTTCCAGGAAACGCTGTTTTGTGGTTCTGGTGGAACCATACTTTCGGAGAAGCTCCTTGAGCTCATCGTGTTTCTCCACTAGCTCCTTCGCGTCTTGTTTCTGCTGTAAAGATGACCCTTGAAAGAACCCCCGGAGAGCGTTGGCCAGCACAACAACTTAACCTGCCCAGGCTCCCTCTGCGCGCTGTTTGTATTGCCCAGCGGCAACCATCTGACCCAGCAATTAGCACACGTATCAGTTTGGTTGCTACGGAATCAAACGTGCTACGCGCACCTTCTGCAGGTCGGACCGCACCATCAGCGCCTGATTGAACAGCATCGACACTTTCTTTGCCAATTCATATTCATGTTCGGCTTCGTACAGCTCTTCCTTGCATGTACACTCAACTGTTTTGGACGTCCGTAAGAGATCGCTGGCGCCGTTCACGGCATCTTGGCTCTCGCGCGATGCCATCTTCAGAAAAGCTTCCGTCTTCTCTCGAACACTTACCATCATCTTTAGTGTGTCCGTCGTGGCCCGCATTGCAGCAGCGCTGCATTCGTCAACGTTCCTGCTGCATTGCGCAAGAATCTCCACCAGCTGTCTCGATTGGTCGTGTTGACGATCTTGGGCCTCTTTTTGCCGACGTTCTTGCTCAGCTTCACTCACGGGGGACTTCAGCAACAAGGCAGTAGTGGCCGTAACCGCTTCGTTGCATCTATTGATGAGATCCGACCAACTGGTCACGTGCTCAGCTGTCATCTGCTCCGGTTTCAGTCCTTCAGCAATCTTTTCACACAGCGCAGCCTCATCCTCGACTCTTTTGTAAAGCAGTTCCAGGTTCGCCACCGCCTTGGTCTATCATTCATACAATACACAATTAGATCGCAGTGAAAGTATCGAGATGCCAAGAGCAGTCTGCCGCACCATATCTGCATCTTCACAATTGGAATCTTGGCCCTCATCGTCAGCTACACGGCACAATTCTTCACATAGTGATTTCGCGAGAGTCTTAAGGTTCATCCTTGCTAGCGGGTCAAAATCCAACGTGTCTAGAATGACCGAGGCTGCAGCCGAATCGGTAGAAGCCAGATACTGGTTCAGGCGATCAGACAGCTCCTGAAAAGTTTGCCCCTTCTCCATGTCTTCCTCTGAGTCTTCGTCAGAATCCACGTCCAGCTTCGCTTTCTTGCTTTTTGGTGCATTGCTAGTATCCAAGCGATGTTTCAGGTTGCGGTTCTCGAAATCCTGCAGTTGCCTCTCAAAGCGAAAACCCCGCTAATCCCATTGAGCATAACCAGCAGACAACTCGTTAGATCTTCAAAGGTCACACGGCACCTCAATGTCAATCGCAAACCTTGTTGTCGTTGCAAAAGGTGGTTCGGCGCATGTCTGCCTTGCTGTGACCGACAACGATGACGCCGCAGCGACGTCGTAAGATCCCCATCGTATCGATCTTCGGTAGTGCAATTCGCTCCAATTGTTTGACGGTATCACTTCCCCATTCATTGTCCTCGTCGTCTGCATCCGTCCGGTCAGCGTAATAGCTTTCACACTTGTCCCCTACCAATTGATACAAATAAGTGTAAGCTCAACTGCTACCACCCCACCCAGTTGCACCCACCCACCAACTGTCAATCCACCACGACTCGCGGCGGAGTTCTCCTCGACTGAGGTGATGACGAACTTGCCGCACTTGTCCGACTGGACTTGAAATCCCAGCGACGTTTCTCCCCTGTATGCAAGCAGAAAGTGCTGCCATAGAGATCATCCTCGTTAGCAGCGGTGGGATTGAGAGGAATTGAGAGGAATAGCGGGGCATACGGTGCGCCGCGGTTTGCTGTAGAACACCATGATCGCTTTCTTGATCTTGAAGGGACTTTTTGAGCGGATACCTTGGCTGCAGGCACACAATGTGTCAATTTCTGTGTCGGACTTTGACTGATGTATCTATAGTATTAATAGCGCTACCTGGCATTCCTTTCTTCTGCTCACTCTTGTTTACCTTGGAAGTGGATTGGTAGTGGCGCTCGACGCAGTATACCAAACTCGCTAGTCGATCTCCGGTGTTGCCGTTGACAACTTGTCAAAAAGCAAAAGCACTCATCAACACGATTGCGTTTTGTAGCCATCATTCACGTACGAACCTTTCTTACCGCTTGCTGATCTGTTCGTATTCGATCCGACAGGTCCGCGTCAAAGTCTGAGGCTGACAGCAGCATTCCCAGCCTGGCGAGATAGACATGCATCCCTCGCTGCTGCTGCGCGTCGCCCGCCATGGTGTCTTATCGTCGACGTCGCTGTATCTCCTGCGTCCTACAGGTTTGGCCGGCGTCATGAGTAGACGCGGTATCTCCAAGCGCGCAGCGGAGGAGGCGCGTCGCGAGTCCATCAAGATGCGCAACCGCCGAGCCGTCATGTACCTGGCGGGCACAGCCATCGCGTGGGTGGGCATATCGTACGCCGCCGTGCCGCTGTACAAGATTTTCTGCCAGATGACGGGCTTCGGAGGCACCACGCAGCGCGTGGAGGGCTTCATGGCCGACAAACTCACGCCTCGGGAGGACTCCAAGCCCATTCGCATCACGTTCGACGGCGGCGTGAGCGCCAACATGCCGTGGGTCTTCCGGCCGCAGCAGCGCGACCTATTGCTCGTGCCCGGTGAGACGGCACTGGCCTTCTACACGGCCAAGAACAAGACGGACAAGGCCATCACGGGCGTAGCCACGTACAACGTGTACCCGCCGTCCGCGGGTGTGTACTTTAACAAGATCCAGTGCTTTTGCTTCGAGGAGCAGCGACTGAAGCCCAACGAGGAGATCGACATGCCCGTGTTCTTCTTCATCGACCCCGAGATCTGCGACGACCCGTCCATGAACGGCGTGCACAACATCACGCTGTCCTACACGTTCTTCAAGACGGACGACGTGAGCGAAGACGAGGTGGACAACGAGGACTAGAGCGACTAGCGAGACAGGAGACAGGAAAGAAGTGATGGAGAAGTGCGGGTGCTATGATGCATTGCCGAGGATGAACGCTAAACGCCTGCGAGTTAGAATACAGTTTGATGTTCTATTGTCTTCCTCCAGTTCACCCTTGTCGTCTACAGCTGGTGCCGTTGCACCACGTCACAGACTCTCTCTGCATTGGGCAAAATATCCATTAATTCAAACCCTTTTCGTCCAATCTCGCGTCTCTTCCCCAAATTCGCGCCGGCTTCCGCATACAAAACCTAAGAGCAAGTCGCCGAAGGACGTATACCCCAGCAGACGAGTATGGCCAGCAAGGAGGAGCACAACGACGACGAGATCCGCGAGCAGGACCGCTTCCTGCCGACGGCCAACATCTCTCGCATCATGAAGGTGTCGCTGCCGTCCACGGCTAAGATCGCCAAGGACGGCAAGGAGACGGTGCAGGAGTGTGTGAGCGAGTTCATCTCGTTCATCACGAGCGAGGCCAGCGACAAGTGCCAGCAAGAAAAGCGCAAGACCATCAACGGCGACGACATCATCTGGGCCATGAGCACGCTGGGCTTCGACAGCTACGTGGAGCCGCTCAAGCTCTACCTGCAGAAGTACCGCGAGTCGGTCAAGGTGGAGAAGAACGACAAGAAGGACAACGTGGGCTCCTTCGGCGCGTCCTCGTAGACTATCGCAGCTATGAGGTGATAGCGACGCGCAGTAAATACACGGAAAAGAGACAGGAGACGGACTGTTTTGTTGCTATCGAGTGTTGCTGCGAGCTGCTTGGACAAGTTGTAACATTTTGGCTTTCTTGTTCCTGCTGGCAGCTTGAAGACAGTCGACGACGGTGTCGCCGTACTTATCTTTGATGCGAACGTTGGCGCCCGAGGACAGGAGGATGTGGACGCACGAGACGGATTCACGCACGACGGCCACGTGCAGAGCTGTCCAGCCGTTGATCTGCAGCGGTGGAGTGAGGAAGAGGATGGAGATGCGAAGATACAGAAACGTACCTGGTCGATGGCGTTCACTTGAGTTCCTTTCTGGACTAGAAGTTTCACGAGGTCACTGTGGTTCTGTGAGGCAGCCCAGTGCAGACCACTCCAGCCGTGCTGCGCAGAGAAACATGGAAAGCACGTTGGTGAACTGAAGAGAAAAGAGAACTCAGTGCTATCTCCTACCTGATCTGCAATGTTGGCGTCGACGACTCCATCCTCAAGCATGTCTCGGACCTGGTACTTGTCCGCGCGATACACAGCACGGAGGAACTCCTTGCTCTCTTTGGACTCACATGGAGTTGTCTGTGGAGGTGGGTCGTAGCTCTCTTCCTCGTCTGGTGACTCGTCCTGTGCAGGTTCATTCTGTTTCTTGGTGGTGTCTTTCTTCGGGGTGCTGTCATCGTCTTCTTCAAAGCTCGAGTAGCCATCGGCGTCATCATTATCCTTGTTGCTGCCAGGAGCTGCCAACTTTTCTGGTTTTGAGTTATCCACCGACGCAACCTTAGCAGTCAGCACCTGCGCAGCTTGTTGCTCTTCCTGCTGCACTTCCACCGCCGATTGCTTCAAGGTCTGTGAGCGGAGTTCCTGACGCTCCGTCTTCACCTCCTTCCCTGTGGACTCCAGCGCCACCTGAATCCTTAATCGGTTTTCCTGGTTGATTTCATGAGCTAACTGCTGCAGTGTTTGCTTTGGTTGTTGTGGCTCCTGTTTGGCCACGTCTATCAGAGTCATGGGCTTGGACGACTTATTCGCAGCATTTTCAGCTCTGGCGACGTCAGCGAGCGACAGCATCGCAGTACCACCAGCTGCCTCGGCGTTCATCGCCTTCGCGACATCGAGCAAAGATGACATGGACAATCACAGCGAGTCGTAATAAATGAACTGCACGTGCATTACTCCTTTCTACAACTAATCCATTCACTCGAGTCGTTACGCATACTGGGATGGTGCAGGACTTGCAGCTATCTCTGCCAGCCCGGCCCCGACGAATTTGGTCTTCGTACCCGCTTCTTGGTTGGCCCTGGCGACGGTGACCGACTCATGGGTCGGTCTCGCGCTGCTAACCTAGCTGCTGTCCTTGCTTGAGAGGCGGCGGTTCCTGCTGTTGCACTTGATACACTACCAAGACTCGATTGCCGGACCTTCTTAGTGACTTTTGTCTGGCTAGATGCACTCGACACAGGCGACACTGATGGCGGCGTATTGCTGGTCGAATGCACACCAACGTTCTCCTTCTCCTTGAGTGTAGAGCGCAGCTTCTTCAGCGAGCGCTGCAGCTTGAACCTTTCATCCGTCAGCTGCCGCACCTGGTCCAGAAGACGGTTGTTCTCCTCCTTCACCTTCACGTGGTGCTGAATCTTCTGGCGGCTATTATGGTGTCCAACAAGCTTCTCGTTCTCTTTCGTCACCATCTCCAGCTTCTTGGTTAGGGATTGGATCTCGCGCTGCATCTTCACTTTGTCTGTCAAGAATTTGCGCTTCAGCTGTCCAACGGTATCTTGGGCCACAGCCTTCGCATTGGCTTCCTTCTGGGCAGTCTCAGCTGCAAGAGCTGCTGCTTTCTGCTCTTCCAATACTTTCCGGTAAGATATGATCTGCTCCTCGGCGGCGTCAAGTTCCCTCCGGCGGCGGTTGATCTCCTCTTCCTGCGCCTTCAGCTCAGATACTGCCTTCTTCTTGAGACTCACATTATCAGCCACAATCGATTTGTGGTTAGCGTCGAGCTCTTCCAGCGCGGCCTGCAGTTCTTTAACCTTGGCGCTCCTGTCGTCCTCGACAGAGCGTGCCAAACGTTCCTCTGCCTCAACTAACGATTTGTTCGCAAGCTCGAGCTGCGTGTCCTTCTCCTCGATAGATGACCCAAGCTGCTTGATCTCCTGCATCAGTTGATCCGTTTGTTGCGCCAAGATTTCTTCTCCTTCTCCAACCTTCTGCTCGAGTGAGCACTTCTCCGTCAAGAATGTTTCTTCAGCCTTTGCGAACACGGCAGTCTTCTCCGCAACCAACTGCTCAAACGCTTGCACGCGGCCACGGACAGTCTCCAACTCAGCTTTGTACTCATGGGTCTTGAGATTCCACGCAGCTTCATCGTTCTGCAAACGCTCATTCAGCGAGCTAATGATGTTATCCCTGTCCAAAATGGCGGTCATCTTCTCAGATAACTCCACCTCCCGATTTGACGCAGTGCTCTGCTGCTCCGCCAACTGCTGTTCAAGATCGTGTAGGCTGTTCCGCAGCTCGGTGACGGTGTCAGTCAACTGGTCTTGTGTTGCAGCTGAGTCAGCGGTGCTCGACTCTAGCGAACGGATCTTGACTTCCTGCTCGGCAACACGGTCCTTCAGCACTTGTAGATTGCTATCCTTTTCAACAACCAATGCCTTTAGACTGTCATTCTCTTGCTCCAGCTCGCGTTTCTGAGCTGACAGAGTTTCCTTGTTGAGTGTCAGCTCCTCAACACGTCTATCAACAACCGAGATCGATTCTTGATAATGTTGCATGAGCTTGTTCTTCTCGTCCATCCATGTGTCTCGAGCCTTAGCAAACTTTAGTTCCACATCCGGCTTTGACTCTTGCTCGGTCTTCAGAGATTCAGCTAGCTCCAGACGATCAAACTCAAGTTTCCGCACTTCATCACGCAGGGTCGATTGGATCCCCTTGTACATCTGTATCTCCGCCCGCTGGTGTGAAGCAGCATCTTCACCGTCACGAACCTTGCTTACTGCCTTCTCAAGCTTGCTAGACAGCTCGTCCATTGCATCCTTGTTTCCAGCAAGCTCCTGCTTCAGTTCTTCAATCTTCGCTGCACTAGTAGCCAGCGCCTCAAGTTGTTTAGAATGTGCAATAGCAGCTTGGCGAGCATCTTCCTGTGCCGACCAGAGATCCTTTTGAAGCTCTACGGCTTCGTTTGACTGAGTTGCAACTTGCTGTTGAAGTTCCTTTACTTCTTGAGCGAACTTCTTGATGGTACCTTCGGATTCGGAGAGCTGGGCTTGCTGCTCTTCAAATCTCTTCAGTAGTTCAGCATTTTGGGTTTCCAGCTCGCTCGCCTGGACTGACAACTGCCCAGCACGCTCCGACAAAACAACAATCTCACTTGCCATTGCGTCCTTCTCATCTTGAAGCTTTTTCATATCGCCCTGAAGTCGCTCAATAGCTTGCATAGCAGAAGCTCGCTCTGATTCGATTTGATCCTTGGCTTCAGAAAGCTGGGATATATCACCAACAGACTTGGACAGCTTTTCCTGGAGGTCTGCGATCGCTAGCTTGGACTCCTGCTCCTGGTCATCGAGCTGATGCTGAAGTGCAACCAACGATGCTTCCTTCGCTTCAAGCATTGTGTTGTGGACACGATCAGTTTCTTCTGTTTTCGCTTTGTGGTCATCGAACTCAACTCGAAGCTGCTGAAAATGCTCCTCTTTCACACGTAGCTGGTTTTCGAAGTCCTCACTGAGCCTACGCTCTTCCTCTTGTGCTTGATACGTCAATGCGTCGATCGCATCAACATGGTTTTGGCCAGTGGCAACGGCATCATCATGCAGCTGCACGATAGTATTCTTGGATTCCTCAAGTTTCTGCTCTAGAATCAGTTTTTCCTCAGTCAGCGCGGCTTCAAAGTGCTTCAACTCATTAATGACATTGCTACGATCAGAAAGTTCTGTTCGCAAGTGTGTGCCTTGCAGCGTAACTTCCTTCAATTCATCTCGAGCCTCACCAAGCCACGATGTTGTTTTCTGGTTTGATTCTTCAAGATGAGCTATCTCCACCTTCAGTTGGGCAAATGCTTTTTCAGCTTCTTGGGCCTGGTGCTCACGCTGTTTTAGATCTGCGGTCATCGCAGCAAGTTGATGCTCCAAAAACATCTTAGAGCTTTCGAGTTCTCGGTTCGTGGTGGCAGCGTCAGCTAATGCAGCTTCAAATTCGAGGCGGACGGCTTCACGAGCACGTCCTAGCTGTACCTCCAGCTTCTCAACTCTGACTTTCTCCTGAACCAGAAGTTCTCGGGTCGAAGAATGGGACTCTTCTGAGCGCTGTAGGGCCGCTTTGGAATCTGAAAGTTGTCTTTCGGCATTATGCTGCTGAAGTGACCAGGAAGATTCGCGCTCCTTTATGTGCAGAAACTCCAATGATATTTCTGCTGATTGCTCTTCCATGCACGCATGGAGGGCTGCAACAGAGTCCAACTTGGCTTGGTATTCGCTGGCCTGTTGCTTGAGTGCTTCCTCGAGCCGAGCGGAAAAATCAGCATTCATGACCTCTTGAGATTTAGGCCCTTCCATGCTTTCATCTTTCCCAGATTGATTTTCAAGCAGGCGGTCCTGTAAGTCGTGCTTGTCGTGCAGCACGAATGCAAGCTGCTTGGTAAGCGTTAGGAGCATCATGTTGAGATTCTCCACATCGCTGTTAATGCTTCCGGTCAGTCCAGCCTCCTCGACCCCACTGCGCTGTAGTTCATCCTGAAGCTCAGCAAAGCGTTCTTCCATCTCATCGTACTTCATCCTCCACTCAATGGCGTCAGCTGTGGGCTTATATTCGTGCGCGCCTGAGCCGGTGATTCCTCGCAATCGAAGCATCATCTTCAAATGTGCAATATGGTTCTTCAATTCTGCACATAGTGTCTGAAAATTACCGTTCTGAAGCTGCAAGAACTCGCACGAGCGTAGCAATCTGTCGTTCTTCTCGGCGGTCGTCACAAACGATTCCTCCAGTTCACGAAAGCGAGTATCGATGGCAGGGTCACAGGGTCCCAGTGGTTGTGTCGACGAGTCTTGGCTTGAAGTGACTTCGGAGAGCGTTCCACCTTGCAAGAGAAAATTCGATCCTGGGATATTGCGAGCGATTTCTTGATGCGCTTGTTGTAGCTGTCGCCGAAGCCGCTGGAGCTCTTCTTGCAAGAAGAGAGCACTTCCCATCGCGTCTTCATTGACCACTGCGCTGTTTTGGATCATCTTCGCTCGCTGTGCAAACTTAAGCGTAGACAGCGTCTCGAAAGCGGAATCGTCGGCCGGTGAAATCGTCGCGACCATGAACGTCTTGGAGTTTCCGCCCAATGAATCCTTCAGGAGAAAGGTCAGTTTGGAGTCGCGGTAGTGCACGTGGCGGTGCTTGCCCACCGACTGCTCCGACAGCCCCATGATGACATTCCCCAGAGCCGACAGCGACTTGTTAATACTACCGGCCTCCTTCAGCCGCCCCCCTGCTGCATCTGTACTCCGTTGACGCTCGGAACCTGCCAAATCCACCAAATTGAATCTCGACGTACGGATCTTCGTGCCTTCCGCTGACATCTCCTTGGACTGCAATTGCAGGATAAAGACACTGTGTGAGCGACTACTCTCTCGGTTCATCGACGTCTGCCCGACTCGTCGGTTCTGCGCGCCGACGGTCATCAACTCGGCCGCTTTCTTGGAGTTGGTCACCACGCTCTCGATCAGTCCTTCCACGTGGACGCCCTTGCGTCCATTCTCTCGGAGCTGCAGCCCCGCCGCGTCCTTGGCGCTTCCTCCGTCCAGTAAATCGTACACTCGTTCGTTGTAGATCTCGAGGAACGAGCACACGAACGTGTGCTGCACGTTCTTCCTGCTGTCCTGGGCCACCACATTGTGGAATAAATAGTCGAACACGCGCGGCACGAGGCCGCGCAGAGCGAGTTGGTCCTGCGTCAGGCCGCGCGCCTCCGTGTCGATGACGTCGTCGGGCCCCTGCATGGTGAACGTCTTGCCCGAGCCCGTTTGTCCGTAGGCGAAGATGGTGCCGTTGTAGCCCTCGAGACAGGCCTGTGTGATGGGGGCGCCCACCACATCGAACACGTCGTTCTGTGTGGCGCCCTCGCCGAAGACACGGTCGAACGTGAAGGTCCGGGCGGGTCCGTGTTTGCTGTGCAGGAAGAGCGACTGTCCAGAGGCCGACACGCTAACGCACTTCTTGGCCAGCGCGGCAGAGTTCGCAGAGCGTGCAAAGAAGCCTGCGGATCCTCCTAGCGCGCTGGTCTCGACGCCGCGCTCGCGCTCGTTGGGCGGTCGCACGCGGCAGAAGACTTTGACGTTGGCGTCCTCATCCATTCTGCCCGAAAAGTCTTTTTTGCGTGGGCGCGCAAAGTCTCAAATTTGAATTTTCGGGTTATAGACGAGGTGGGAAAATAAAATCATGATGCTTTGATGTGACGCGTCCCGATGGCAAATGGCTACGCCGTATTTGGTATTGGCATCCCATCAACAGGAGCATGGTTGCACTGTAATCAAAGGAGGGATGAATGGAGGAACGACGTACAAGCCACGAGGACAGGAGAGTCTGAGATTTTAAGGATGCGAATTTGCAGCAGCTATTATGGGGCTGCTGGAGATCAGCTGGCGGTTTAGTGCTCCTCGTTCTCGCAGTGCTCCTTGTAGGCGGCTTCGTCCAGCAGCTCGTCCAGCTCCGACACGTCGTCCAGCTGCGTCAATAAGGCGCAATACACACAGTAAGCAGCAGCTCCCATCGATCAGCAACTGCAGTAGCAACGCACCTCCAGCTTAATGAACCAGCCTCCCGTCATGGCCTCGTCGTTGACGAGGTTGGGGCTCTCCGCCAGGTCCTGCACAACCATGAAGACAACAGTTAGCAACACATCCATCTAGCGTCAACTACAGCAGTTGTAACTGCTATCAACCTCGTTCACAGCCGTGACCGTGCCGGCAGCGGGCGTGTACACGTCGCTGGCGGCCTTGACGGACTCCACAGCGCCGAACGGGTCGCTTCGGTTGAAAAATGACAAGAGTCTCGTTAGGATGCTACAGATTCAGAGACCTATTGCAGATGGACGTACCCCTTTTGGAACTTGTCGCCCACCGACGGCAGGTCCACGTACACGACATCGCCCAGCGAGTTCTGGGCAAAGTCGGTGATTCCGATGGTGCCCTCCTTGCCGTTGAGCGTCACGTACTCGTGCTGCGGCGTGTACTTGGTCGAGAAGAAGGCGAGGCGCTGCGAGGCCGCACGCCAGGCCGCAGGGGTGGACGACTGGAGAGTACGAGCGCGCAGAGTCTGTGAGAGGACGCGGAGAGCCATGATGCAGGAAGAGGGGAGCGCGCTTCGGTTGCCTTCGAAATGTCGAGTGAAGTCGGATTAGTTGGCTCATATCGCTGTGTACACCACACTACGCATACCTGGATACACTATACATATACAGAGGGCAGCATGTTCTTGGAAACAGGCGGGATGCTTGAAGTGCTTTGCTGCACCACCAAGTTCTTGTGGTTGGTTTATTGATAATGAGCTATTCCAGCTCAGTGGCAGTGCTCTAACTGGCGTGTCTTCGTGGTCAAAAGCAAAATAGCAAATAGTATCGACGGAAGTAATGGATTGAACATGAATACAAGCTATTTCTCGGCAAGGGCAACCAAAACACCCGACGTAACTTTGGTGCGGCGAATCAAGCCGCAGCCTTCCATATCAGCCAGATGAAACTCAAGCTGGAACGCCGAGTGTTTGAGCTTTGCTTTTTTCAACTGCTGTCCGTGCATTTCCCTGTACTTCGTGCGCTTTAGCGTGGTCAAAATCTGCGTTCGCGTCTTCTTCATTGCAGAAATAAGCTTGCCCACCCCAGGAATGGAAAAAGAGTACGCCTCATCATCCAGCCGAGTCGTCGGCAGTAAAAATCCGAGTCGCTGGATCCGCCTACATGAACATCAAGTCAGGTCTACATATCAGTCGCTGCCTCTTTGACAATCAAACGTCGCTGTGACGTACACCACCATATCTCGCATCTGCTGCTCGTCCTTTGAGGCCCCGCTCGCACTCATCTTCGATACCAAGACTTTCAATGGGGCAGTTGATAGAGAAGTCAATTGCGGTAGCGACCGGCCAAAAGTAGTGAGAGCTTCTAACTTGGAGGAGATTGCTTTATCTCCTGGATGCTGAAGCAGCTGGGCTCGAAAAACGCTTTGATACTTCTCCACCTCTGCAATGTAGTCCTCTGAGCGCAGAATTGCGATGTCATCTGGTCTCGAAGGGATCTTGAATGTCACCAGTGTGCCTTGATTTCGCAGTCGGTGCACCTGCCACAATAGCAATAGAAGGTCAGTCGGCTGCACGAGCTAATCACAACCAGCAGTTGGAGACGCATTACGTTCTGGTCGACAAAAGTACGGTTAGGTAGAATGCTGTATCTGTATGCATGAATACGGTCGCGAGTTTAATATGACGAGCAGCGTACTCGATAAATTGAGAAGCTCATACGTACAGCTGATGCCAGACTACCAGTGGAGGCAGTCCAATGGCTGCAAACCCGTCGGTGTTGCGGTTCAACAGCAGCTGGATGGAAGACATGGTGTCATCGATGAGATCTGCGGACGCGCCCCATTCCTCGTCATCCGCTTCTCCCGCCACGGCGGCGGACGCACGCTTGCGTTTGTGCCGGCGGCGCAGCATCAAAGTCAACCCGGTTAACTTAACCGTGCCTTTTTTTAAATGACCATGATACAGTGCAGGCCAAAAATACGTAGCGACCGGTTTTTCGCGGCTAAATACGTCATTTTTGAGCGAATAAGCCTTTAACTACGTACTTAAGCTTTTCAAACAAAGAGCTAGCCAGGCATACCTTTTCTTCTTCTTGCAGGCGATTCCTGGTCCAGCAGTGACCATCACTCTGAGCCTCGCCATAAGTACGTAGCGGGCAGACTTTGCGTGATTCCGAGCGTTTAGACAGCTCTGTGGCCTTCCGAATGGTTTACCTTCTTGAGAGTGACTATTGACATAACATAGAGAGCCAGATTTTTCACAATCTCCGTGAAGGGAAGTTTGTGCATAGAGGCACTCAAAATAACGCCATCAAACGATAATAACGATCACAAAACGTTTAAAACCCGCGAATTCGTGGCTGTGGTTCATTCAGCCCCCCCCCCCCGTGCCAAGTCTTTCAAATGACATCTTCGCTACGTGGGCCGAGTTTGGGGCTGCGCTCAAGGCAAACAGCGAGGAAACATTCCAGGTGCGCTATCGCAGGTGCTTCTGAGGGGAAAAGAGTTTCTTACACTACATGTTTCACATAGCCGTACGTGAAATGAACGTCAACAAGCCATATTACCCGAAACACGTGCGTCAAGAGTATTACTCAGACAGAGGCGACAAGACCCCAGAGAGAGAGAGAGCTATTTCTTGATGAGACCTTCCCGTACTATCTTGTTTCCTATGTGTGTACCCACACTGTTGTACTCCGCATTAGTCACGACGCCAATTTTTCGACCGTGAAAAAATAGGTCAAAGGTTGACAAAGCCCATAGCGATAGTTAGATATAGGGGGTAATATCGCGCTCTGAGCCCGAAAACGAGGTCGGCTTTTGCTGATTCGCAGCGGTTTTAACAGCAAAGGCTATCAAACAGTGTCATTTCGTTGACCACAGAACTCTGGTGACTAGGGTTGCATTTTCTTTGCAGAATTGAAGGATATGCATTGGTCAATCGGATGAACATGAGAAAAGGCACCAACGACGTGACAAACAGCAATCTAAGACTCCATCACCACACACACAAATCTTCTGTGCACATTTATTTATAGAGGTCTTCAGCAAATGCATCTTCATGCTTCTGAACATGGCGAAAGACCTTTAACCAGTCTCTATCGATCGCCTCGAGTCCTGCGCGCACCGTGGCGACGACGTCGCCACCGTTCTTGGGGGGATCCATTGCGATGCGATTCTTGACAGTCCCCCAAATTAACTCGATCGGCTGTAGTGAGGGGTGGTACGGCAGCGTGTAGAACACAAGGTGCCCGTACTTGACAACAATCTTGGTCGCGATGTACTCTACCTTGGGTCGGTAGAACCCAACGAGACCCAGCAGCATATCGATCGTTGCTTTGGGACTAAAGACCATGCCGACTGTGCAGCATACATAAGCAACCATTAATATTCAGACTCAACCAAACAGAACAATACAATAAGATTTACCGTTTTTCCGTAGTCATTCTTGGGTGTCTGCCTTTAGCCACTTCTTGCACGGACTTTTGTTGGCATCTCGCTTGTGATATGACGCGCCATCCATGTATATATTGCAGCCGCCGTAGCGCTGCAGCGTCTTGC